>BLKR01015422.1:35000-73862 GCA_011170035.1 Teleogryllus occipitalis
AAAATAGTTTTTCCAGTGTACAAAAGACGACAACCTCTGGTCCTGGACCATAGGTCACGGTGACAGGCAGAGGGCCCCGAGAAGGCTCGGAGTAGGTCCCGGTCTGCTTTGTCTGAGGAGACAGCGTTATAAATCTCCCTCCCAAAATAACTCCTGTCCGGATCTCCTGCTCGGAGCTCTGCCCTACCTGCAGCCGCGCCTTCACCGCGCGCACAGTGGGTCGGCGCCGCAGAGGGCGTCACCTCCTCATTCCTCTGACGGATGAACTTCTCCGAAGGTATCTAATTTGATGTCATTAACCAAAGATTATAACGCTGTGACGCGCTGGAACTTCCGCTTCAAGAAACAAGGTAACGTGCGTGGATAGAAAATAAAACCATATATTACTCTTACTTATACAGTGAGTCGAAATGACACAAAAATCGCGCACGTTATATTTTGAGAGATGCAACCGGTCAAAAGTTTTAAAACTTAACATCGTGAACATTCATGTAACGCTCACGATGGAACAAGTGCAACAAGAAACGTGATAATCAGAACAACAGAACAAAAAAGAAATTCGTTCCGTTTTCCATTTACTTTTCAGGGATTGTCTTTATGGCAAATCTTTGGGTTAAAGATGAGAGATGTTCGAAAACGAAGTGTTATAACATGTACTATTCAGAATTAAGTGTTTTTAAAAATGTTTTATCCATTCTGCAGGGTCTTCACATGCTATTTCACATACTCTTACAAGATTTTCTCGAATTCTCTAATACCTTTTATTCTAATTTTATGAGCTGTAAAATGCAGCAGTTGGAAATTCAATTATTCGTTTGCAATTAACAGTCTAATCTGCTAAAGAAGTCATTATGAAAAATACGCAATCATAAGTAATATTAATCCGTCACGCATTCACATGTATATAATACGGCTTTACAGACCATTATTGTAAAAAATTAGATGATATTTTACTCACATGACAAGTTTATTTTGGTTATAAAAACATTGGCGCAATATGCACAATAATATGATGAAACGCTTCTTACCGCGTTCTGTCGAGAAACTCCGTTGCCGCGCCGCAATTTATTGACGATTCCTGTCGGTCCAGAACGTCCACGGCTTGTTCTAACGGCGAGTCGAATTGTAAACATCGTGCTTAACATCGAGATGAAAATATGCATTGACCGGGTTACTCTAAAGAAAACGCGATTTTTGAGAATTGATGGAATTGGAGAGCAAATAACTTTATTTAATTTCAAAAACAGATACAAACTGTATGACGTACTACGGGGAGAAGTGCAACATCTGCATGGTTTCTTGAGGTCTGGAATGTTTGTTCTAATTCAAATACATATTAAGTGGAATTATAAATACATGCAGGAACGAGCTTTTTCTGGCAAGAATTGATATGAAAATATTCTCTCCCGTATAATCAGAATCATTCGCAAGGGCATACCAGCTGCAGATTTAGGCTGTTATTATCCCTAGTGCTTTTCGTGAAGGAATCGCTACACTGCCGCGATAAAATGGAACACAATTATTAGAATATCTACATTTCCGGAAGAGCTCAAGTAAACTTACACAAAGAGTGAAGCTCCAGTTACGTCAAGAAGCAAAACTAGGGGCCATCTCACCATTTTCTCAAAGGATCAGGGGAACTGGAGGAAAAACCTGATCGCAACGGGGGTGATTGATCCAGGAGTCTTGCACCGAACGGAGCGCGTGCCAATGACTCGGGGCCGAAGCTCAAGCAGAGCAACTTGTGTATCAGGGAAATTAAACGACCTGCTAGATCCACAAGCGCACTTCTTAGTAAGGAAAAGTCCTATTTTAGCACATGATATTCCGTCGAGGTTCAGGGTTCTACGTAATTCGTAAGTCATTAAAAACCTTTCTACGGGTATCATGGCCTCTGAGAAACAATCGGTAGAGGAATTCATATTTTTGTCATATTACGAGGAACAGATGTGTTTTTAACACGCATGTAACATGTTGCCCCTTCCTTAGCCGACCAGTATGATTTTAATTTAACTTTTAATTTATGTATTCTTTTCAATTCACCCAACTCAAATTCACTTCAAGTGGTTTCAAACCTCGAAACCCAATGAACTTGAAAAAGATACCTAAACGCGATATCCGTCGCCGACTTACACGACCGCTTGCCCTCCCCCCTCCAGGTACCTCTGCCAGTGGGGCACCGCCTCAGCCGGACAAGCTCTAAACGCCTGACTGGCCACCAGATATAAGTGGTAGATAGTGCATTAAATGTCGATGTGTAAAGGGAGAGGGTGGGATAAGAAAGAGAGAATGAAGATCTCATGCGATCCATGGCTCGCTTGTTGGGACACTGCCCCGGCATTCGCAGACATTGATCGGGAAAACCACGGAAAACAACCGATCAGAGCAGTCTGCCGAATCTGATCTAGCTATACAGCTATGTGAGAAATTCGCCACCGGCAGAGACACTGCAGTACCAACAGTTGTTACCCTGAGTAATCTCAGCCGGTCTCTGCTAAATGAAACATAAGAAAACACAACCCACCTTTAAAGTGACACAACAGACTCGCACTTTCAAGTGTTTCTGTTCTGAAAGCCAGAGGGGGAGGGAGGCGAGAGCTTCCCGCCCTGGGCTCTGATAAGCCGTGTGGTAGGATCGACGAGGGCGCCCTCGTGGAGACACATAACGAGGGCGTCCCCGCCTACTCTTTATCCGGCACATCTGGGGAGCAGCCCTCGCTGGTGCCCTGCAACGCCCCTTTGAGTGGATTTAACCAGCATCATTCCCTCTATATACAGTACACTAAGCGAAGATCAACAACGTATAAGAATCCCCATAAGTACACCACAGCTAGATACGGAATGATTTTCCAGTGCTGCGTCAAATAGGTGTAAATCGAAAACGCTGAAGTTCGCAGATGATTGCACAGATGGAAGTGCATGTGTATCTGCAACCCGCAACACACTTATCGTTCATAACTCGTAAACGAAGCGACTTTCACACTTGGTATCCGGTTTTCGTGTTCCGGAAGGAACACGAGTCAGTTTTCACGTTATAATCCAAAAAAATGAAACACTTTTGGACGGCTCAGTTACCCCGTGCCTCTGTTCACTTAAAAACAATTATTTACAGTGCGGAATGTTTGCACCGGTCCAGCTAGTAATAAATATAATAATAATAATAATAATAATAATAACAATAATAACAATAATAACAATAATAATAATAATAATAATAATAATAATAATCAACATCATAAAGAATAAACTTGTCATTGCCGACACAAACAATGTCGGAACAACCTAGATTAACAAAGTTGTTATACGACGAGCATCACTTCATTTTCAACCTGCTTGAGCAATCTATTCGTCTTTTTTCAGTCTTATAGATGATCTATCATAATCTGGAAAAGGATTTTATGTTTCTTGAATAATGCTAATGGCCATTTATTTACTTTATTTTCTGTCTTTCAGGTATTATCCAAACCTTTGACGAAGTTTTGAAATAAATAGTGTTTTAATATCTGCTCATGTTTTGGGGGATAAATTTACTTCTGTCTCTTCTCAAATTTAGTGCAGTGAACTCTGTTTAATTCAACATCAAATATTTTTCGAAAAGTGATTGTTCCTCTTGAAAAAATTAGTAAATGAAATATTTAAACAAGAATGAGTTTCGAATTTACATTACTTATGTTACATTCGGAAAAACCAGTCCAACTAATTATATACCTAAGAATTGTAAGAACGAATTTTTAAAATCTATAGTCTCAAGAACGGAAAGTCTGAGAAAACATACATTTTTTACTTAATAAATCAAGCTAGCATTATGTTGTCGCTGGTGAGGCGGGGCACACGAAACTCATCTAGCATTATGTTGTCGCTGGTGAGGCGGGGCACACGAAACTCATCTACTGTAAACCTCACACTTATGTCCGTTAAGTTTCACTTCTGATATCTTGCAAAAAGAAACATAATGATCCTTCATCCGAGAACAAAGTGGTCAACGAATTAAAACTTCTCATGGTAAAGAGGTGGCATTCACCAATGAAAGTAATCTCGCAGGACGCATAATCATGTTGTTCGAAAAATGTTCTTAAGCTCACATTGCCCTAGTATCACTTTATGAAATTCATTTTTTTGCGTAAATTTTGCGACTGCTCAATGAATAGTAGGAAAGAAAGGAAGGTTGATGAAATTTTCGGAATTACAAATGAAAAATATCTCACACTTTAATTTCGCATTAAGCGTGTTCGGCTGTTTTGCAGCCTCCTCCTGTGCAATGATGAAACTGTGATGAAACGATGATGACTAAGCAAGATATTTCCATTTCTAATACTCAATGACACATTGAGGAACCAAGATTGTATCTTTCACTCCACAGGACTTTTCCCAGTGCTATTTATTTGTGCAGCTGTGGTAAAGAGAAGAAAATGGGGCCTTTACCACACTGTCTCTTTATTGCTACCGACTCGTCTCCCTATTGCTCCGCATCCTGTCCTGCTCTGGATGAGATCGCGCTCCTAAGTATTGGGGGTTGAACAGATGAAGAGCAACGAACGTGCAATGCCAAGATGCATCTTGCCGCGAATCAATGACATTACTGCGTTTTTTTGTCGCGAATTGGCCATCCTCGGACCACACGAACGCACCACTTGTACCCACCGAGGCCCAGACATATTATCCCGGGGTCAAGTACATGCGACCTTTTTTTGGGAGGGGATCACCACTTTTATGTCGAAAGTTACTTTTACACTCGAGGGGCCCTAGATGGATGAAGTATGAGTTGATGATGATCATTATGATAATGAAGGCTGAATGGACAATCACAAACATTCAGGCACAAACACACACAACCATTCCCGAGGAGGAACTGGAACCCGCGATCTTTCCGTCCGAGATTGCCACGGCACTACTGCCTTAGCGATTTCGGCAATCTGAATCGGCCATTACTGCCTCCTCTTCTTCTTCTTTTTCTTCTTCTTATTATTGCAAGTTATTTCTTCTTAAAACGCGTTTATTCGAATCCATCATTTAAGCCTGATACTTAGATGTGAACAAACAAAATAATATTTTTTTCCACTAGGGAATTTGTAATGCCGAAACAACAAATAAATACTATGTCCTTAATTGCTAGCACAAACTTTTCAAGAGTTCTAACTGCATAGTTTTCATCATTTTAGGGAAAAAGACAAAAAAGACTAAAAAAAAACAACTTTGAAAATTAAATTTACTACGCGAAAACTCTGGGAAAATAAACCGTTTCAACAGGGATGGAGTTTCACGCAAATTCCACTCCACGTTGCTTGGCTGGATAATTTGAGGTACGGGACGCAACAATTTAGGAGTCCGTTGGGCTTGGCAGAGTTTCGCCCACTATTTAACACCACATCCCGCGCTTAACAGGAGGGGTGTAGATTGAGACTGCGCAACGCAGGAGGTTTGGCGAACAATGTACCATGTTATTAAGAGAAAAATAACCTATCATTAGAGGCAGGATATATTGAAGTGAATGGAATAGGACAGAAGTAAATTGAAACTGGATTTTCAGGAGTATGAGCCAGGATTTATTTATAGACAGTCAGTTTTTTATTTTCACATTTCTTGATAACACTTTGTTAATCAACCTTTCGAGGCCTTTTCCGGTCTCATTTTCAAGGTTTTCATATGAAAAGGATAATCAAATACTGTAATGTACTTCAAAACAGTTCACACTATCTGTGGGACATGTGAAAGGAAATATCCTGATTAATGTTACGCTTTATATATAATTAAGTAAACCTTGAAAATGAGATCGGAAGAAGCCTCGAAAGGTTGATTAACAAAGTTTTATCAAGAAATGTGAAAATAAAAATCAAATGTCTATTTCAATAAATCCTGGACAATACTCCTGAAACTTTAAGTAAATCTGACAGTCTAGGAAACTAATCAAAACCTGGGTTTGTTTTAAGAGCAAGATCGAGTCTGCGCAACAGAAAAGTACTTACGCCTAACAGAGGAGTAAGTATTACATGAATATAAAGATCCTCTTCAGATTGGTGGTACTGAAGAGAACTTAAAATTATCTGAACTGGAATATGAAAGCTTGTTTTGTTTGAAGATGTGAAGTGAACCCCTGAAGAAAGCAGCTGCGTAGCTCACACTCTATGACTACGCAATGGGGAAAGAATTTATCCTTCCAAATTAGGAACACAGATGCCAGAGGAACTGAACAGAACACAACTAAGACGAAACTTGTTAAATCCATCTTCGAATTTACAGTCATTTTTGTGTGCACTGGAAAGAAAATCATATTTAGAATTTGGAATAATTGATTTTAAGCTTTCTTCATGCTGCTTCAAAAATAATTTCATCGAACTTTCACTATTGCACTTAAATTCGGATTTGCGAGATTTGGAAACAGCTTATTAATTAATTTCTGCAAATACGTGATTTCCATTCTTTTTCATCCCACAAATCTCCCATGAAGCACGATGTCTTTCTTGTTTCCAATGGTAGCCAGACCCAACCACTGCATAAATAAATCGCCGAGAACCAGTCGCCGCAATCCACAAAAGCGACGATAACATCGATTGCACTTGTAAGCGCAGTAATAAACTTAAGTTTTTCCTACAAAGCTGGACCTGTTCACTCTCATCTGGATTACTTGCGGCAAGGGGCGAAACAATTGAGAGACGCGGAGCTTGAGAGAGCTTCGTGTAGTATTTAACGGCTGTCGTGCGTTAACTGGATGAGCTAGATTGGGTTCGACCTCCACTCGGGTGGGGAGCGAACGAGTCCGAATGGAGAGCAACAGCCGGGCAGCGTTTGCCCCGAGAGAGGACGCCGTCGGTTCTGCGTGGCAGCTCGCGGGGCCCACGAGAGTTGCAAGGGTGAAGCTGTCGAGTCGCAATTCACGAATATTCACTACGGTGAAACAATTCAACAGCCGCAGCGGCAGAATCTGGCAGTTTGCCCAAAGAATATCTGGGAATGGAAGGCATCAAACAAACCGACAAAACATCCGCTCAGACAATGGACTGACAAAGAAACACGATGTAGTGAATGGGACTATCCAACATATTCAGGGGACAGAAATAAACTGCGATTGGAGTGAGACAAGGTACGTAACAGCAAGTCTCTATTACTTGTGCGCTCACACGAGTTTCATTTTAAGAAGGTTTTTTTTCGTTTCTTTATTTATTTATCTATCTTCTTTGCTCTAATCACTTCATTAAAAAATTTCTCAGCGCACTTGGAAATATTGTCAGTTCTGGGTTGTGGCATAGATCTTTTTCAAGTTACACAAAGACATATTAACCATGCTTTCCGCATTTTCGCTGGTGATTTTAATCGCCAAGTGAAGTCATTATTTTCGGTCAAAGAAACTGGCACAGCGTTGCTGCCTCAGTTCTAAGCTGCAACTCGTAACACGGCAGTGAAAGTGTCACGAAGAACTAGTTGAGTTACATCAACACATACTTTTTCGCATTATTTGTAAAGGTTACGCGATATTAACTAATGTTGCGTAACACTACAGGATACGATGTACGTGTGCGATAACACTACACGAATCTGCAAAATTCCTCTTAACCAGAAGGTTTTTCTCCATGTTGGGATTCGAACTCATGTCCTTAGATCTAACATGCCACTTACCTACACAACTTATTTAAAAAAACGCTTCTTCAAAATGGCACATACTTCCTCGAACCTCTTTAATTTTGTAATTTTTAGTTCAGACTATTTTTTGGGGGTATTACTCAACCCTCTTCCCAGGGGCCACCTGAAGGCGCCAAAATGACAAATTTTAACATTTTCTCAATTTGTCGATCTTTAAATGGTAGAACTGAAATAAGATTTTAAGAATATTATAAAAGTACAAATCATAGTCATATGTGTCAATAACTGAAAAAATGGATCAGTTTTGAGAAAGTCATTTGAGTCTTTCTGACTAGCACAATTTCGAGCTCATTGCCACAGATAGTTTGAGTTTTTGAGAACCACCATCAGAAATCATTTAAAGTACGTGTACTCACAAATGCAATAATGTATAAAAACACACGTAATAGAAATACAAAAGACATGAGAGAGATAAAAATAATATTTAAATAATTTTTGAAATATCAAAAGAATCACACAATGATGTTTCCGTCAAAGTTATTCAGTGCATCTAGCATTAACAATTCGAAAAGTTCAAAGAAAAAAATTGAATGAGATTTTCTGAAAATCTTGTTTTTAATATTGCACAAACCTCACTCAAAATTGCGCAAAACTACTAATATTTTCAAAAATTGTACATGACATTAGTTAAAGAATTAGAAAAAATCTATCTTCAATAATGTAGTTGTTGGAGGGGCTCCAAAAAATTTGAATATTTCTGCAGTTCGAAAATTCAGAGCTAACGGTGAAAAACAAATCTATGCCATCTTTGTAAGTGTATTTCACTTTACTCTCATCAAAAATTCAAAGATAAAATTTGGAGCAATTTTTGAGAAAATTTTCAAAATGTCCCAGGGACTTCATGTAAAGTACCCCAAAAAATTAAAGAATATGTTTCAAAATCTCAGAGCTTCGAGTCAGTCTACACTGACGGGGATTACTCGTTTTGACGGAATTCCTACGACACGTTAGGCTTTAGTTTTGTCATGACAGTATAGTTAAACCGATAAGTGGGTGTGCTAACTACACGGTCATAGTTGTGTCGGTACACGGACGGACTGTTAAAAACTGCCTTCTCGTTTTCAGGAATACCCCAAAATTTCCATTGAAATATCGAAATCATTTTCCCGCAGCATTACATAATTTTCTCTTTACTACGTACATTACTCCGTATATTACGTACTCATACGAGAAAATAAATATTAAAGAAACTCGGTTGTTGCGCTTCATTAAGCCGAAGGGCTGAGATTTAGGTAGGAACGCAAAACTAGGAGCTCGTCGGCGCGTGTGGGGTGGGGTGGGGGCGTCACCCGGGGCGTCGGAGGGCGCGACGTCGCCGAGAATTAAATCTCCACCGGCGACGCACAATGGCAGCTAATTGGCTCGCGCTGTCTCGCAGTCGCGCGCCGAGGGGGGGGTGGCCGGGTCGATGGCGGGGGCTCGGGGCGACGACGCGGCGTCGCGTGCTCGACCCGCACGGCGGAATCCTCAGCTGCAGCCGAGACGACCACCGGCAGCGGTGGCTCAAGGCATCACCCGACGTCACTGTCCGGGAGGTCCTGGGGTTGGTGGCAGGGTTTTCGACACTACTTTGTCAGCTAGGTCGAATTCATCCGCTGTCTGGAGAATTCTAAAGGCCGACTGCTCTGATCGGTAGTTTTGCGTGGTTTCCCCGATCAACACCCGGCGAATGCCGGAGCAGTATCCTAACAAACGGGCCATGGACCGCGCGCGATCTTTCCTTCCTCTTCCTTGTCCTATCCTCTCCCCTTACGCACACGCTAACATGCACTACACTACCACACATGCCGGGGTACCGTCCTGGAGCCTAGAGCTTGTCCCGGCTGGTGGGAGATACCTAGTTGAGGAAAACCCAGCTAGTCGACGGTAGGTCGGATCTCGCCATCCGGTGTGGGAAGATCATATCTACCTTCAGCGATAAAACATGCACTACACTTACGGGATTAATGACCTCGTTAGTTGACGCGCCCGAAATCACTAACCACCAACCAACCGAGACGATCTTGTCTTCCACTCTACTCAATAGCTCACGCCTCGAGCACAGAAGGAAGGTCATTTACAAGGAAATTAAAAGTTCTAGCACTTCCTTACACCATTTTTAAACATTTTGTGTGCAGAGGAATGTCAAAGCTCGATATCACCCTTTTGATATACTGACGACGCTGGTCGCCGGGACTTTCGGGAGGGAAGGCCGTATGCCCGACCCGCCCGATGTCTTTCACCACTCCTCGTTGGTAATCGCCCCAGGGCTACGGCCCATTTCTTTCAATTATCTTATATTTAATGCGGTGACCAAAACCATGGAAAAATATTTTCTCCTTTTCTTTTCAAGTAACAAAAATGTCTCAGAACACTGAGCAACTTCCGAGCAAGTCTAGATGAGACAAATTTACGCTGTATAAAATACTTTTCTTCAGCGACTCTTGGCTAATTCCGCGAAATCAGAAATCATTCACCAAATCTCAACTTCTTTTGGAACTTCGAATCTGTCGCACTTCAAATATTTCCGAGGTCTTTAAACGTGACAAATTATACTTTTCAGTCATTTTCTTGCTTTCATTGAAGATGATTACAATAATTTGACATCACCGAAAAAATAAGGTTAAATGAAATAGCTTTTCAAAATAAGGAAACCTACTTTTACTTTTGTTATTTTTATGATTATTGTAATTTTTCAATTATATTGGACAAAAGTTCGATTTTATTTCCTTCACTTTATCTTATTTTCTTATTCTATGCTATCATATTTCTCTTAGTCCGTTGTTGTATTCCAAGTGTTTTCAAACTTTCGAAACAAAACATTCGCCGGATCCCCCGGTAACAAGTTTCAAATATAAGGGTTAATGTATGCCTACTAAATATTCAACACAAATGAGTAAGAGATATAATAGACTATGGGTAAAGAACTTGTCAGAATCAATTAATCTACAATTAATTAATAAAACAAATCACATATATTACAAATATCATATAGTTTGAAAGTACAAAATACATAAATGACACAAGGATTGAAGTAAATCAAATCTCAGATTATTTTTAATATATCTGCACGATGCCCCTACGGTTAGGCCGCAACGCACAGTTTGAAAACCCCTGTTCTATTCAGTTATCTTTTTGGCCATAGTACATCTCACCTACATTTTATACAGACGCTATCCCACTCTGCATTTCCCCCGCAACCGGCCACCATTTTCCTCGTGGCCAAATTGCGCAGTGCGTTTGTCGCGAGCCGGCGCACGCAGGCAGCGGAGCCCGCTCTCCTCCTCGCGAGGCGGGGCGCGGCCCCCACGCGAGGCCTGTTGCACGGGCGCCCTCAGACACCTGTTCCCGAGGCCCTATCGACCGCGGGGTAAATTTGGCCTGTTGCGCCCGCGCCGCCGTGGATTCGGGCCGCGCGCGGTGCCGCCGCCTCCGACTGCGCCCGGGCGGCCGCGGGGGCGGTGCGCCCGCCGCCGCTCCATCGATCGCCCCCGCGCCGCCCCCGGCCCCGCCGCCATCGCCATCGCCCGGGCGCGCGCGCACGTGCACCGCTCCCGCCACCGCCGCCGCCGCTGCCGTGCGCCGCAGTGCGCCGCTGAGAGCCGCAGCGGTGGCCGCCGGCGACGGAGGCGTCAGCGGCAGTGCGCGCGGCGCGGCGCCCCGCAGCTCCCACACACGCGGCCACCCGCCCTCTCTCTCTGGCTGTCGCACGCACCGCCACCCTGCATCACTAGCTTCATTCCTCTCCCTCTCTCTCTCTTGCATTCTATGCCCACTACCCCTTTCTTTCTTCTTCCTCTTTCCCCATTCTTTCTACCTCATTCTCTCTCCCCTTTCATTCCATCTTCCTCTTTCCCCCTTTCATTCCATCTTCCTGTTCCCTCTTTCATTCCATCTTCCTCTCCCTCCCTTTTTCATTATACCTCATTCTCTCTCCCCCTTCTATTCTTTTTTCCTCCCTCCCGACACTGTCTTTCTTTTCTTCTTTCATTTTTGTTCCAGTTCCCTTTCTCCCTCTCATTCTACATCTCTCACCTGCTTAAATTATTTATCACTTTGGGCTTAAATTCCCCGTCTCTCCCGTCCTACTTTCATTTTTTCAACTCTTTCTCTTCTTTCCTTAAAAACGACCAGGATTTACGCTTCGCCTTGCCTTGCTTGCTTGCGACAGTTCCTTTCACTCCTGAACAATAACATTTGTAATGTGGTCTTGAATTAATTAACGTCAGTATGGGAACTGACTTAAGTATTCAAATACTTGTGGAATAAATGGAGGTAATACCATAACCAATTGAAAAAATGCAATAAACCAATTGAAATCAATTTCCATTTGAACTTCTTAAGAGTGCGTGATACCACAGTCAGTTAACTTCGCATATAGACAGTTTCGTTGTCTGCGTTGCCAACTGACATTTGGTTAACGGGCCTGTGTATGGCCCCGCGCTTTGGAATGTTTCGCGCAGGAGAAGAAGTGCGGTGTCCCGCCCGAGGCCCGCCCCGCCCCCCGCCGCACTGCAGCACCCGCACGCGATTTCCCTACGGGGCTTCTCGGCGCTCGCAGGAACGCGCAACCATCATCAAGTGCGCGCCTCAACGCATCTTCACTTTTCCGAATACAAATGCTATTCCACAACAAACCAGCTAAAACTCAAAAAATGACATAATGATTTATTACTATATATTAGAAATCACCAATTTTAATTTTAAAAATAATTACATTATTATATTATTTTATCTGTACATTTAAAACACTAACATTTTTTCAATAGAAATACTTTTTATTTCGTTTTTTTTCTATATGTGAATATTAGCCGTCTCAAGAAGTATTCTCTCTTGACCTCATTAAGCGTTTTTAATAATATAATATTAATAGAATTAACTCTTCTCTGTCGTCACTTGCACAACACTTCGTTTGTTAACCCAGTTGCCATTGATCTATTGAAAGCAGCCGTCAAAGCATCTCCGTCGCGAACTGGGAGCGAGCAAGCGCGAAGTTACAGTTAACGTAGTGAAGATAGGGAGGTTTTTAAATGGTAAGTTCGATGTGTTTTCAGACGCGAAGATCAGCGAGTGTATATAAACGCAAAATTTGTGCGGGTTTCTCCTAGTTTAAACAACTGTAAAAATATTCCTGTTCGGAATTTACAATTTCCTGCCTACAGTTAATTCACGAACATATGAGAATAAGAGCTGAATATACTTCGCCATTATGATTTCTCCGCTAATTTTTTAAGTAGCTGCGGAATAAAATGTTTATGACACGTGCAGTGCAAGATCTTGATATTTTTGTTCTTTAGAAATATTACGCAACAAAAGTTTAGGGGAAACGTTTTACTTCATTATTTTCAATTTGTATGCATTATTTTTTTATTTTACAGATTAATTCCTTATCTTTTACAATGCCACATTGATTTTGACAGATAAGTGAAAGTTAAAGACTAAATAATTTCAGTTGCAACCGCTGCTTATTGTCAGCAGCGTAAAAGGAAGTTCACATGCCACACTTGCGACAAGGTCGAGGTGCATCAATTGCATTTCGATTAAAGTAATTACTCAAAGTGTTTCGCTGGCGCACTTTCATTTCCAGAACAACTGCACAACTACTCTGTCCATAGAAATATGTCAATTAGTTTTGAATGACCTTGAAAGTGAATACCGTGAACAAATATTCATAAATAACCCATTTTTGGAAGATACAATTTCTCAAAGAAACTCTTTCAACACTGGAATTATAACTTCAGACATTTGATGGCTTTGTAACTTTTTGTAGTAAATTAGTATTGTAGCAGCACACTTACTATTTGGATGGTTTCTCCTTTTCCCTCTTGTATTCGAAACTGACCGTGTGGAGTGATAACGAAAAATGCACCAGCCCTTGTGTTCCACTTTTATAAACTTGCATTAAAATCACGTGAAGACCGTCGAAGAATAAGGAGTTCAGAATATGTTTCTTGTGTATACTAACGAACGCCTTTATCGAATCTCAGTTAATTTTTGGAAACTGTAATATGATTAGGAAAGAGATAAAATTCTGCCAGAAAAAACAACACACGAAAGATTTAAGTTTTTCATTTGGAGATGATTTTCTAGCAACAGTGACTTATGACACATTTTCCATATTAAATATTATTGATATGTCCTTTATCCGTAATGTACTACCTACTTCCAATTTAAGAGATCTATTATAAAATTAATACACAGGATAACACACAATTTTCACATATGATATCAACGGCCATAATAATCTACAATTTTTCGTATATAATGTTATTCATTAATTTGTTCCTACATTATGAACACTTTAATGTATTTTAATACCTCTTCATTTATTCCATGTCCTTGCTATTGCTTTAGTTTTTAGTGGCGAATAATGCTTAGCAAAATAGCTCCAAGCCGAATTTTGGTTTCAATTTTCCATTAAAAGCAATTAAAAATCTCGCACACGTTAATTCTCAAGTTGATTATGGTAGAAATAACATCTATATAACTGTTATTGGATTCAATAGCCTAGAAATGAGTTAATATAAAATAAATGAACGAGAATATGGAAAGAATGTGAGAGACATTTTCTAAATTCTAAAACACGTTTACATTCATTTCCGTTGCATTTCCACGGACCTGACTTACAAGCCACATGTAAGCACGTGGATTGGTCCCTTCCTGTGGCCTCCCCATTTGCTGGTGACAGGTCTGAAGCGAAGATGACTGAAAGGAGCGGAAGGGCCGCCCGCCTCCGATGTCGTGACGGCGTCGCAAGTGACAAAGAGACGATAGCGCGCGCGGGAAAGGCGGGTGGTAGGGTGGGGGACGCCGATGAGCACGGAGAGATTGATTGATTGATTGTTAGCGATTCCGGGCGCTTCAACTACTTTGGTCATTAGTCCCGCGTGTGTAGTGAGTACTCGGGAAATAGCGGTGATTTTCACCTGCTAGATGGCGAGATCCGGCGTCGACCTAAGGTAGGCTAGTGAGTTACCCCTACCGGGTATCTCCCACAGCGGGGCACTGCCACAGCCAAGACAAGCTCTCAGCTCACGACCGGTCACCCGACAAGTGAGGTAGTGTAATACATGTTGGTGTAAGTGTGTGTAAGGATATGACAAGGAAGAGGTAGGAGAGATCGCGAGCGGTCCGTGGCCTTTTTGTTACAGCACTGCTCCGGCATTCTCCTGGAGTTGATTGACGAAACAACGGAAAACTACCGATTAGAGTACCAGCCGCCAGAATTCTCCTCCAGACAGTGACCGAACACGAAGTAGCTGCGTAGCCACCATCGCCATCTGGAATCGAACAGTAGGGCTTCCCTGTCAGAGGACTGCAGTGGCATCAATTGATGGCCTGAGCCGGTGTGGGGAAGGGACCAGGGACATTAGGGAGAAAGGTGGGTGGGAAGGTAGCATCGATCCCCGCGCTGCGCTCCAGGGGCAACGCTGGCCGCGCGCGACCGCCAGTGCCCTCGTGCCTGGCGCCCCGCCACGCCCCCTCTGAGCACCTCGGCGGATTCCTCGCGCGCCCCCAAGATGAAATGCCGCCGCCCGCACAGCGCCGCGCCGCGCCGCGCCGCGCCGAGGGACGTCTTTCCCGGGCCGCCCACGCGCCGTCACCACGCCGCCCAGCGCCGCCCCCGCGCGGCCGCCAACACCGCCCCCGCACCACGCGGCCCCCGGAAAGCCCCGCACAACGCCCCCTGAGACCGGGAGCGGTAGCTTAGTGCATCAACTGATGCCAATGCAGCGCCTCTGACCGGGAGGTCCTAGGTTCGAGTCCTGACGGCGGCAGAATTTTCGACACTAGCTCTCCAGCTAGGTCGAATTCAGTCGCTGTCTGAAGGAGAATTCTAGCGGCCGGCTGCTCTGATCGGTAGTTTTCCGCGGTTTCTCCGATCAACACCAGGCGAATGCCGGAGCAGTACCCTACCAAACGGGCCACGGACCGCGCGCGATCTGTCCTTCCTCCTCCTTGTCCTATCCTCTCCCCTCACACACACACACACACACACACACACACACACACTAACATACACTACACTACCACATATTCCGGGAGACCAGTCGGGAGCTTAGAGCTTGTCCCGACTGGGGCGGTGCCCCTTTGGTGGGAGAGTCCTGGTTAGGGGGATACTCCACTAGCCGACGGTAGGTCGGCGCTGGATTCTGCGATCCAGCGGGGGAAGATCACTGCCATCTCCCGAAAAAAATACGCACTACACTAATGGGACTAATGACCGAAGCAGTTGACGCGCCCGGAAACATGAGAAAACCAATCAATCAATCCAGCACCGCCCCCGCGTCATCCCTGCGTTGCGCCTGCACCTGCTGCACAGTGTGGCGTCAACACTCACATCTCTCTTCCAGCGCTCTAATTCTGCATTTTTTCTCAGCTTTATTAAAATTTTTAAATTTGCCGTCTCCTCCTTGCTCCACTGTTTTCCTCCGCTGTTTTACCTTGCTGGGTCTCCGGTTTGCATTCTCATCTGGATCTTGCATATTTTTTTTGGTTACTTTCCTATGGGAAACATTTGTATAATACCTCGACTTAATCTCAATGTTACCTTTGGATATGAAACTCTCATACCTTCGCTGCCAATTGCCTCGCCTTTCACGTCTTGATCATCAATGTTCGTGCCTTCAAGCCGGTGTCTTACTAAGATTCTCTTTGTGCCTCTCAGGGACCTGAAAGTCTTATTGTATGTTTTATTTCTGAACCGTGAATTTTCATATACACTATTTGAATTCTCTACTGCAAAACATCCCCAATATATTTTAACATTATCCGGTTATTTTCTGCGCATCTACCCGTTTCTGCATTATTTTAGATTTTCTTTTCTACTTACAAATAATATTCCAAAAACATCTTTGTATTTTCCAACATCAACTTATCAATTGCCGACCTGGATGGCCGAGGTGGCTAAGAGCGAGTACCGACTCAGCGCCTCGGTCCGAAGGGTCGCGGGTTCGAGTCCCGCCTTAGGCATGGCTGTTTGTCCCTTGACGTTTGTGTGTGTTGTCGCGGAGGGCCTCGCGTTCTGCTGACCCCAGATCAGAGGAGCCCGCAAGAGTGTTTGTCTAGTGTGTGGTCGGATATGCGTCCCTTCGAGACGTAAAGGGCAACCGGTTGTCGGCTGGATAAAAGCCCTAGGAAAAAAAAGTTATCAATTACATATCTTTCGTTCATAATTTAGTCTCGCATTTACTGTCCCCAAAAAACCGCAATTCCCCTGCATCTCCATGGAGCGTCCTACCCTGCTCCGGTCGGCCTTTCTCTCATTTCCGCCATTTTATCCGTCCGCTTAATCAAAGCAGTCGGGCGCGCTCGGTGGCACCGCGTCCCCCGGGCATCGGGCGGCGAGGGCTGCGCAGGATTGATTCCAGGCCGACGCCTCCCGCTGCCGCCCCGCCTCCTCTTCCTGCTCCTTCACAACAGCCGTGCTCTACACGTGCCGACACCGCCCCGTCGGGCATGGCACGCTCATTCCATTAGCACCCTCGCCGATCGCGCTGCTCGCCAATGCAACGCCCCCGACGCTTTCTGCGTCATTCGCATTTATAGCCGTCTAAGGTCCAACGCCTCACGCACTCGCAGTTTTTATCGCATCCACCGCCGTCACCACCTCCGCTACCTACACTGTAGCTCCCACGCGTCGCCCCAACCGCAGCTGCCGACCTGGACATTTTTTCGTGGACCTCCCCTCTGCCTCAGCGCTTCTTGCAGCGCCTTACCAACACCACCGTCCCTACTTCCGCCTTCCCCTACCGCCACCTCTGCCTGCCGGCGGCGCGACCTGCCCGCGTTAATTACCGCGCGCCCGCAGCGCCGGGGCGGGGCGGGGCGGGGCGGGGCGGAGTGGAGTGGAGTGGAGCCGGGCTGAGCTGAAGGGGCGGGGAGGGGCGGAACGGAGCAGGGCAGGGCAGAGCGGGGCAGGGCAGAGCGGGGCAGGGCAGAGCGGGGCAGGGCAGAGCGGGGCAGGGCAGAGCGGGGCAGGGCAGAGCGGGGCAGGGCAGAGCCGGGGGCAGGGCAGAGCCGGGCAGGGCAGGGCAGAGCGGGGCAGGGCAGGGGGGCAGGGCAGAGCGGGGCAGGGCAGGGCAGAGCGGGGCAGGGCAGAGCGGGGCAGGGCAGAGCGGGGCAGGGCAGAGCGGGGCAGGGCAGAGCGGGGCGGGGCAAGGCGAGGCGAGGCGAGGAGAGGGGGCAAGGCGAGGAGCCGGGCCCAAATAGAGAGCCACCCGCGCCAACGTCACCGGGCGCACGATCCCGCATCGTCAAATGCCCACACGCCTGCCCGCCCCGTCCGTCGTGCCCACTCCCCTCCCAGCTTCCACTGCCGCATTCGAGCGCTAAGCATATTGGATACAAAGATAATAAAGAAGTGTGTTGCATATCTCTCGGGCATGTCGAACTTCTCGCTTGCAACGTCGAAAGGATTTCAGGGAGAGATGAAGGAACTACTACTATATCCAAAGAATTTTCCAGCAAGTAGGGCTTTTTCTAATATGGATATTACTACTTAATTTGAAAATAGAAATTATGAATTAAAACCGCTCAACAAATACCAACATAAAATACTCAAAATAAGCAGCATTAAAATAAGTTACCCCATTATAAAAAATAAGTTACGCAAGTTATACATTTCAAATTGATTTTTTCGATTATTTTTCATTCACTCAATGGATAGTATGTATCTCCTATAATTATCCACAATACTATGAAAACACAGGCCAGCCTTCCTTGAAAATGTCATCTTAGGTATGCATTGAAATTGGAAATATGAATAGAAATGCTTCACTTCCCCCCCCCCACACACACACACAAATTGACATTGATAATTCTTCTTGGCCTAGTATTGAGAAGGTAACTAGATTCCATTGGTTAAAAATTGAATAAACAACAGAAAAATAAACATTGATATTTCAATTTTTAGAGGTAAATTCCTGTTTTGATCAACAATAAGATGCTAAGGGGAAAATAATGATTGGAAAACTAGAAAGTTAGAATTTATTAAGAGCTGATATTAAGGAAAGGACCGTCTCTCCGAATCTGCTTACAGGTGCTGTACAATTAACACAAAAATTATTTGTTTAATATTATCAAATAAGTTGAGAAATTTTTTATTTAAAATATTCAAATATAATTTCCAAAGTATCAGTATATTTCAGTATTATCGCTAAGTTTCTTACCAATCTAAGATCTATGAAGTGCATTATTATTTTCCAAAATCACCTGGACGATAGTATTTTGAATTTTCAACATAAAATTTGTTTTTAAGGTTCTTTTCAACTGTACCTTCGCAAACAGGTCAATATTAAGTTCTATTAGATTGTTTCTTGATTTTAACTGTCTAATAAAATATCTTTGTTACTATTCAAATAATCCCATTAGATTTAAAGATAATTTTTTTTAATTAAAGAAAAGTTACATTTTAAAGTATGTTGAAATGTTGTACGAATTTAGAGCACGTGAAAATAAATGTAATTTGAAAAATAACCGTCTTTAAATATAATGGGATCATTTTAATAGTAAAAAAGACCTATTACAGCTGTTACAAAGACTGTTAAGATTGATGTTTGTGGTGAGGAGATACTCGCAATTTTGTACCCCGAAATCGCGATGTCTGCCGATATGGATGTCCGCTTGGTTGTTTGTATTATGTGTCACACGTCACTGCCAGTTTAGAAGCGTTTGAGGTGAAGCTTGATAATTACCTCTGGAGTAAGAACTAGAGCTGTTCCGGATATTATTAATTTTAATTTTGGGATTATTTAGATGAATCACCCCTGTGACATTTTCAAAGTTTTCTACAAAATTTTAACCTGGAATTTTTCTTTCAATAATTTTCTCGAAACGAAGGAAGTGTTTTAATAAGTATGGTTTAGTTCCTATTTTCAATAAAACGAATCTCGAAAATTGCAAAAATCTGCATATTCAAAACCGTAAGATATTAGAAAAGTTTGAATTTTTGTACTTAACAAAATTTGGTAATTTTTGGACTCCAGATGTTTTATCGATTGCTTTAGAGAAAATAAATGTTCATAATATATCAAATTAATACAATTAACGCTTATCTGCCGCCATGCGCTGCAATTTGTCTATTGAAAGCATTCATTGTTTCGTCGTTTTCAGAGAGCAAGCGTGTGACGAGTGTGAGATTCTAATAAGCGAAGCAAGATTGCACGTTTTTAAGTTGTTTTTTTTAGTTTTTAAGTTTTAAGTATTTTTATATGCAAAGTGTATATAAACGCAATGAGTAGGAATCGTCTGACATATGTGTCCTACAAACAAATTTCAGTGCTTTCCCACTAGTTTCTACAGTATTTATATCTTTACCGCACATCAACTAACGAAGTCTAACAATTCTGAACAAGTGTATTTTTCCTCTTCTCTGAAACTCGTCCATAAAATATAGAATTTTCCAATGACCCTGGTAAACGATTTTCAGTTAATATTCACGTTCACGTTATCTTATCTACCTTGCAATATATATTCGAACAATACAAAATGTACACTAATGTTTCCTTTTTACCTCTTGTGAAAGTAAATGTGCCTCCGCAAACGTGACATTTTATAATGACTATTGCTGCGAAGATTTTATTCGCAATTCGTTAGCGTTAGCGATACTCAACAACACATATGTCATTGGAACAAGTTACAAGCACTGAAACGCAAGAGATAGTAATTAATGGACAGTAATTAGTTATGTTGCAATTAGAAGGCGAAGTGCAATATTATCACCAATTCCAGAAACTATCTCGTTCGCAAGTGCACACTCCAGTTCGGTCAGCTGTGTTCTGCAGTGCAATTGAGTTCGGTCTGTAATAACTGCGTGCTAAATCCGTGAATGCTCCGAAATTAGTTCGATTTAGTTATAACATAACAAAAACACTTTAAATAACCATACAAAACAAGATTAAACAAAGCAAACATTGAATTTTTTTTCAAATCAATGCAAAAAGATGGAGTGAAATAAAATAAAATTGACAGGTATTCGTTAATGTTTTATTACATAAAACAAAGTCGTCCAACTTTCGAAACATTTGTATCGTCCACGGATATTTTTACGCTTCACTTTCCCGACACAAAATCGCACAAATTTTCATGAATTGTGTGGGTCGGAAGAAATGAACAAATAATATAATGCCACTGCCAAATTGTAAACGATTTCTCGGATTTGTGTGAAGTGTTTGTGGAGAACTCTTTAAAATTGAACATTGATCATGTTTTGAATTTAAGTAATTCCTGCAATGTTGTCCACGAGATTAGATACTTGGAGAAATAGCAATGAAGTTTCAAAATAAAAAATGAATTTGCTGTTCCATTGTCGAGATTATTTTACGTTCAAAATTTCACATTTCATTTCCTACGAAGGTACTCTATTTAGACAGCAAAAGTGTAAAAAGTACATATGGTAGTACTATTTTAATGTGCATAATCGTTGTAGATTTTTGTAATATAAATGGCTTAATTAAGAAAAGTCAACACATGTACCCTCTCCCTCAGAAAAAATGTCGTTCAAAATTCTATCTTCCACATCGCGCCGACAAACTTGGACACCCCTCGGCCTGGGGGAGGGCAGGGGGAGGGACGCGTTGACCAATCGCTAGCAGGTAGAACCACAGTTGTCTGTGATTGGTGCAACATCCCAAGGGGCAGAAAGAACGCTGTCTCAGGGGGAGGGGGCGAGTTCGTTTACGTACGAGACGGAAATATCGTCATATTTCCCTGCCGAAGGAGATAGTTTGCCTGCGCGTACGCCACGACGAAAAAATATTTCTAAGCGGGGTTTTCCGTCCAGAATGATTGTCTATAGACCAGTAAATATTTATCATTTTAGCAACAATTATTCTAACTTTTAGTAATCGATTTGTAACTCCTGACAAACTGCTATTTTGAGACATTCATCTCAGGCACAATTTGCGGAGCCTTCCCGGCCGTTCTAACGCATATTTCGAATTTGTTTATACAATTATAAATTGTTGCAAAATTGTTAATTCGCTGTTTTTGGTTCTGGGACATCGGGAGACTCTCCCCCTTTAGATTTGCAAAATTTGGAAATTGTTTATAGATTTGCAATTGTTGCAAATTTTTTTATTGTCTAATCTGAATGGCGTTTAAATGTGATGCAAAATTCCGGAATCCGTTCGGTGCTATTATATCTCGTTCTCGATATATATGTAATTGTTTATAAGAAATTAACATCTTAGTAGACCCCATTTGTTTGCGCTTAATTCATTCGCGCTAGCAGAATAGCGTGGGATGGGCATACTAAAAAAACAGTTCTCCAATGCCGCGCTTTTGCCTGCCACATACGCTTAAAATGCACTTGCTTGTAAACAAATTCTGTGGCCAATTTAATTATGCTAAATTCGTATTTTTACGGCAAGTATGAGCATAACTTTTATTTGGTTTTTATATTCTCTTTTAAGTCCTACAATTTGCAAGTCGATATATTTATCAAATAGGAAAGAAATTGATTATAAAAAAATATTTTTCAAGGTGCATTACGCCCAAACAATTGTTTCTGTTTTTCTATCAAAGGGATGCTGAGCAACCGAATAAATGTATTATTAATTTTTTTAAGTCCCCTGTTAACACCGAGAGTCAGAAACTATTTGTTCCTCTTGTTTACCCATTACCATTAAAAAATAGGGAAACATATTGCTTAGCTGTTTGCTATAAACTGCACTGGATTGGATGAATGTAGTGTTAAGGTTTTCAAATACAGAAATATTCAATTTTGTGTTTTGAAAGATCACATGAGTAGAATCACACATGACAATATTTACACAAGTATAGAAATTTCTAAATAAACGTATATAAACTTTAAGTTAATATTTTCAATTGAATTTATCATTCCTTTCTAAAACTGTTAATTTGATGATTTCATTGTATAATATTCAAATCAGAGCTTTATGTGCTAAATCTACGCATTGTTAATACATATTTTTAAACAACATTAATATATTTAATATACATTTAAAAGGGTTTTAGATTGGCGAACGTTTCAATGAAATTTCATGAATTCCTAAATGCTTGAAAATAAATACTTGTAAAATTAAATTATTGTAGCGTGTAAAAATATAACAAACTCACGTATTTGGTAAAACGAGTTGATATTACTAAAAGAAAGCAAAACAGATGTTATAACAATTCAAAGAGATTTAGCGTTTGTTTACAGATTAGTAAATATCAATGCTCTAGCATTTCCCAGTGAAAATACATAGAACGAACTTGGTGGTCAAGTGATATGACCTTCCCAACACAGACTACATTTCAGTATCGTCAGAGTTCGAAGGTGGTTTGTTGGCCGCCATTCTACGAATCTATCAAAACCTTGAATTTTGCACGACCATCTGTACAGGGAGAACGTAGCGGTTTATTAAACGGAAACGGGTCATTCGAGGTATCTAATGTGCACTCTTTGAAAACGTTTAACCATTATAAACTATCCCTAAGAAAAATATCAAATAAACAATGTTAAAGGTCACTAGCTTAACATTGCCTTTACTATTTGAATGTTTTCAACATCCCCAAAACCAACAGAAAACCCATGTTTTTACAGGTTATTATAAAACCAATTCAATAAATATAAACATTTATTCACGTTATTATTTTTAAAACACTCAAATATCTACGATGTTATTTGATTCATGTCTTCATCGAAGATCCGAGATTAAAAAACTGATACGCAGAGAAAATTAAAGTAATTTTGAGTGACTGATGAAGTTGAATGATCAAATGAAAAACAATGTTTCTTGCTTCATATAATGCTATCGTGTTTAACAGACATGTAATTACATGTGATACCTATATTTAAACATCCAAACTAATGAAAATTTTCAAAATTAAAACCATCAATAAAACATTGATTCATCAGCAAGAATTATATTATTAAATACTTTTTTGAGATTCATGTGCTCCTGTGTGAATAACGTAGTAAACGTGATTCGTATGATCCAGTTTCTCAGGATAATACAAAACCTGCTAGACACATACACTAAACATAATAGTTGTCAAATAGTTATTTACGACATGAGTATCATGAGATATCTTATTACAATACGAAATTGGAGAATTATCAAACAAGACTCTTTAGCCGAAATTGTTAACCAATTGAATATTGTAATATAATGTTACCATTTGAATATCATAGAAAGTAAGACGCAATTTGTCAAAATTCATGTGAACTATAATTTTTCTTTAAATTTTACTCCTTATCCTGCGAAAGATGTGTGACAGTACTTATGTTAACAATTCTACTGCCATGAGTTTAATTAATTATTTTGCAGTACGCAAATTATTGTTTTTGGTTTTAAAGAAGCATGGATATAAAGAGTATCGGGGAAGGAAACGTCGAAAGTTTGAAAAAAGCTGTTTAAACAATTTTAATCATACTTTGTCTAATAAACTACATAGATATTTTGAATAACTGAGCTGCAATAAACACGCAAATGTTGGTTTGAAAATATGATTTCTACGTAAAACTTTGCATTCTAGAATCATGTAAACAGACCAGAAACATGTAACATGTTTATTATTAACAATATAAATTAATATATTAGTTCAGAAAAAATTAACCGAGAAATAAAAAAGCAGTCGAACGGTGAAAATTGGGTGCTTTTTTATTTCTAGGTTAATTTTTCTTTCTGATCAAATGTATTCATTTATTTTGTTAATCATAAACAATTTAGATATTAATGAAGTGTTTATATGCTTCTACAACGCAAATAGTTGCCTAGAAAACATATATCCAAACCAACTTTTGAATGTTTATTGCGGCTTAGCCATTTGGAATATCCGTGTTGTTTATTAGACAAAATAAGCTTAAAATTGTCTTAACATCTATTTTTCGAAGATTCGACATTTCTTCCCCGAATATCCTGTATATAAAAGGCTTGATTTCTGTTGGTACGCGACGGAACGGCGTTCCGGTTCTTTGGAAATAATTATGAAATGATATTATATATAAATAGCTATTGCTATTATATTAATAATTAATTTGAGGCGCGTTTCGGGGCCTAAGATTTTAAAAATAAAGGATATATGTATCATAATAACTCTTATGACGACACTGTTCTCAGTTACGTCAAGTTTTAATTTAGAGAATCAAAGTCTAAGTTTACTCACCTAAATAAAGTTTATCTTACTATACATACTATTTAGAAAGTGTTTTATGTTCAAAACAAGTGTTGCCTCAACAGCATATATTTTCACGTATTATTCGTAATTGCTATGCAATATTCAATACGGACTATGTGAACCTGCAAAAAAGAAACAAAAAAAAAGACCTACTGCAGCAGAAAATATTTTCTACTCGTCGGGATTCGAACTCGGGTCTTTAAAGTTAACTCACCTGACACGGTTCCCCCTCACCACCAGGTACACGACAAGACTACCTCCTTTCCGATGCGAAAAGAAAGTGAAGCATTTGCAGTTTTAAAAAAAACAGGGTGTTCAATTTATCTTAATACAAGATCTATTTTTAAAAAGAGATTTCATTAAACAAAAATCTCTAGCGTTCATATTGTTTTTCGACAATGTTATAAAGATCAGTCGGGGCTAATATTATACAGTAGAAAATTGGGATTAATGTATTACACTTTAAGAGTTGTTATTTATTTATGTCCAAAATTAAAGAGAAAATGACAAATGATAGGAAATATATTCTATTATAATGACCATATAGCAAACACTCAGAATGTAACAATATTTGGGAGGAAAAAAATCAAAACTAAAATGCCTAATTTTTCCAGTCAAAAACTTTACCGCCGTGATATAAATCTTTTGATGTTACTTCGTTATTTTTTATGACACGATATTTTTGAAAATAGGTTATCATTAAGAAAGAATTAATATTCTTTTCTGCGTTAAAATAATGCAATAATATTAATCGTGTCATGATATATACAGCCTCAAATTTGTGGGGCTAATATGATACAACTTAAGAGGCTAATGTAATACGGGTGTCGGGGCTATTTCGATACACTAAAAATTAACACGCAGACAACTGGAAGGGATTTTTTTATGTTTAATATTACATCAAAGGCGCTAAAATTCCGATTTGATGTTGATAAACTATCCAAGTGTTTATCTGAGAAAGAAAGCAGGCGACAATTCATATAGATTTCCTCGTTCTCCTCCCTACCCAGTACATGGTGATTCACTTATGATTATCAATTGGCGGAAGCTTCTGCTGTTTCAGTGCAGTTACTGATTTTTCACTGGAATCACAAGGAACCAGGCCTACAATAGGAGCTAACACCATCCCTTCAACTCCAGATATCAACTGTTTTCATCCAGTATTTTTGAGATAATACTGTTGGAAAAAAATTTTAAAAAACAGTAGCCCTCCAAAGAATAAGGAAGCGGTTAGACCCAATAGCAGCAATCATTACTAGTGAAGAGTGGATTATTACTAGGAAAGAGTGGAGTGTTTAATTTACATTAATTTAATATCTATTTTTAAAAAGAGATTTCATGAAACAAAAATCTCTAGCGTTAATATTTGTTTTTCGACAATGTTAATAGGTATTTGTTTGCAATTTTCGAAAATTCAGATCGTTCGCCCAAAATTGAACGTACGCCACCTTTAAACATCTTGTGCTTCGAGGAATAGATTTACAAAAAAATTGGAGCTCTTTTTGAGAAAATTATGTAAATATGATGGGGTTTGGTGTAAAGTACCTTCAAAATTAAAAGATTCGTTTCAAATTCGGAGATTCGTAATATTAGCCAGATCGTTCAAGGAATATCCATTTTGGTGAAAATCGTGTTTACTTTAGGCTCTAGAATTACTCACACGAAAACGGATTCACAAAGAGGTTTTTTGGAAAATCACTTTTTCGGGTTCAAAAAACAAGCGTTTTGACAGCCTTGTGTATAGAAAATAAAAGAACAATACCAACAATCCACTTTTTTCGAACTAGCTACTTACAAAACGTGTTTTCTGTGAAAATTTCGACACTTCCTCCTACAGCATTACGTAACTCTCTTTACACGTGGAGGTAAAAATATTCCAGCGTTACTGGGATTTGAACTCGGATCCCTGTAGTCTGTAGGTCTGGCTCGACCGCACTGTGCTATCACAGATATTTCTCAATACGCTGTCCAAGCACACTTATTACGAAAAGAATAGTTACGTGATATTCATTGCACTTAGATTTTTTATTAGAGGAATGTTCTACATGTGTCAAAGGTATCAAATTCGCAATAAAAATTCAAACGATTACAGCCCACGCAACTACATAGCTCAGTTTACTAAGAAATATTTTCAACCAGAAGCGGTGGTCTTTAGAACCGTCTGTGGAAGTCGTTCCCGGTCTTATCTTTCGGCGACTATGGCCAAGGTTGAATTACGTCACAGATGAAAGTTGCGATAACTCTAGAGCTAAACACGGGCGCACATACAGACGTTCTGAAGCCAGAATCGCAATAGGGGCATATTTATACGTGATTCTTAAAGACATTAACACACTAAAATAAGTAGTGGCGCCTCAAAACACATGCTTTATGTGATATTTATAATGGATACGAATGATTATAACTATACAATTAACCGCAAAATTGTTTCTACCCGCAAAAATTATTCGCCGTGGATGAGATTCGATCTTACGTGCCTAAGCTTCTCCAACAGTGCGCTTACCTGCTATACCACAGAAACTCTTATAACTTTTGTCTCTCACAAAGATTATTTTAAACTGTCATGTATCACAGATTTGACTAAAAAAGAACGTGCGGCGTTTAGATGCTTGTGTTAACTACAGACGGACAGATAGACGCCAACATGAGATCTACACCATTCTCTTAAACGTTCTTGAGATTATGGAAAAAAAAGAATCAAAACCGATGAACTCGCTTTTGAGAAAATTTTGAAAATATCTCTGGGGCTTTATGTAAAGTACCTCCCAAAATTAAAATATCGGTTTCGAATTAATGGGACCGTGATATCAACAAGATCGATTGGGTATTATCAATTTTGGACAAAATCGGTTGAACAATTTAACCCCTAGCGTTGTTCGCATACGGAAGACTGATAGACAAACGTTTTGCCGTCATTCAATTTTTCGGTAACAACGATCCACAAAACATGAATTCTGGCTACACAACGCGTTAAAGAATTTCCCCCTAAATTTATCAAATAAATTTATTCACTTTTTTCGTTACCAGAATGAGACGGTTTTTCTGCCGAAAATTCGCCCTATTCTGGTGCACGATTAGAACACCTTTTCTTCTTACGTCAGTAAGTGCGAGAAAGTAAAAATCAATAAAAACATTAAATCCTTTTTTCTACCCCCATTTCCGTCTTCCTAAAGGCCTAATTAAATAGCCTGTCCAACATAAAATGTATTAACCCCTATGTTATTTTTCCTAGTTTACCAATCCCCGTCTCAGTACGGGGGAGTGGGGGCAAAACTAGGAGAAGAAAAATCCCACACTACTAACACCTGGCTGTAGAGTCCCAACTGGGACAGGCAGCTGAAGAGAGCATCAACCTCAGAAGCGTCGGCAATGAGCGCAACAATGGATGCTGTGGGCAGCAACAATGGACGCTGCCAACAATGGACACATATTTGCTTATCAATTCCTGTTAAAATTGTTTCGTTTTTCAGTTAGCATTGCTGTGATTAAATGTTCTTATAAGTCTTGTTTATGGACCACTAATTCGTGTTTCGAATACACAAAATTATTTTTGCCCGATCTCAAGATATTCTAAAATCATTCTTAAATATTATATTTTCTTTTAAATGATGACCTACAAGTACAACCAAACAAATCATAATTAGTCTCTTCATAAATAATTAAGAAATTAAACAGTTATAGATGCCCCGGAAAGCAGTAAGCCCGCTAAAACATTTCATTTTCGCTGCGAACTCTATTTCAAAATCTATTTTAATTTGCTACTTTAGTTATTGAAAAAGGTAAAATAATTTGGAAAGTAAATGAATGAATATTATTATAAATACGTATTACCTAATGCATATCTGCGTATATATATATATATATATATATATATATATATATATATATATATATATATATATATATTGTGACGGACCGGGGTTCCGATCCTGTGCATCAGTAAATTTATTGAAGGGGTCAGGGTTTCTTTTTTGCGAATGGGCTCCGGGGTGGGGTAAACATTGATACGACTTCCAAATATAATTAACATACACAACTTTATTTCAATAATTATACAATAACCTTGTAACTCTTTTAGCTTGGACCCTTATACCTAGAATCACTGCCTTACTCGTTTACATAGTAGTCAAAATATTCGAATATGATACCAAATTCAACCTGCTGGTCGTCTGGCAGCGTTGTTATGTCCGGTTCATGCCCACCAGACGTTCGGCACCCCTCGGCGTTGGTCGGCTGCCGCTTCGGCGTGTCCGTGGAGCGACCGTGGCGTCGCTGCCTCTATCCCTCCGCGTGTCCAACCGCCCTCGGTTCGGCGTTGCTCGTCTCCGGATTACACCAACTGCCTCGTCCAGTCACCTCAAATATGAATTTCACTCACTATGCTCAAAATTACGATGCTGCTTCTTACGTCATATTACTATTACGCCACACGATTCTCCTACCGGCTTTCACATCGTCATTCACAGTCGTTAGCTTCCACAAACTGATCACGTTATATATGCAGTCCTTGCCCCAATTACTCTCGTCGAACCTCTCACGAATGCGTCGCCTACACTTTACTAATATCTTCACTATTGTATTGTTCACTCACGAGTCTCTGATATCACATCTTACGCATCCGGCATTAAATATTCAGCCACGTCCCGCGCAATACGTGCGCTCCCCTACACTGCCTAGTTCTTACTACCCTGCTCTCGCCTCCCCGTCCGTTAACTCTCGTGCGTCGCGGGACCCCCTCTCGCGCTAGGCGGGAGCCGCCAACTGACGCGCCATCCGAATCGTAGAGGCCGCTTTGCGTTTCGTCTGGAAACGCGGTGCGTTTCAATATATATATATATATATATATATATATATATATATATATATATATATATATATATATATACACTTCTCGACTTTAAAATTGATTACAACATTTTCTTGAACGTAGAGATATTCTAACATTAACGTTAAGTAAATAAAGGCCGGTATTACACTGTAAAAGATCTTTGTCAAAGATATTTTATAAAAGAAATATGACAGTGTAATAGCCAATATTTTATAAAAGATTTCTTTTATAAAATTTCTTGGATAAAATGTAGTCTCCGGCTTCCAAGTTTTATCATATTTGGTAACATGGCGTCCGATATAGGGGTATTGCTTCAACCAAAGTCATAATTGCTGAGTGCGAGTAATTTGAATGTTTATATAATACTGTCCATCCGAACTACAAAAGTAAAACCAAACGAATTAACGTTTGTAGGACACATTTTCCCGGGAAGTGGAAAATATGGTGTTTGGAAAATGCCCAGTTCAGGAAGATAATTTTTTTAAACTTCCCTATCAGAGGACTGAATTTCGAAAGAAGGAAGAACGACAAAGAAAATTGAATGTTTCCTCATCCATCCTCAAATAATTCTTCATTTCGAAGGTCTTTAATCAATGCTTCACAATGTGCGACCCATAACCTCACCATGGCGTTGTTCTCACCCTCAAACGTTTTCTTATTTACCTTTTGCTACATTAGCATTAAACATAGATTAGTTATAATAAAACATAAAGTAGCAAAACACAACTATTTGTGCGTAATTGATTGTAAATCGCGAGCAAACCTACATTATATTTGGACGAAATGTAATACGCTCATCAAATTTGTCAAAGTTTTCTCATCAAAGTTCAAAGACTGCCACAAAGTTCTTTATCAAAGATATGTCATATAACTTTTATAGTGTAATACCGGCCAAAGCCGCCGTATGTTATATCTTTCCCATTCATGTCGCCAACAATGAACTTCTCGGAAACACATCTCAAATATCCATAGTTGAATATTATAACAACAAAATATCAAATTTTTGTAATAAATGTTCCTTCAAAATTCCGGTATTTTCTGTTTTTCTTTCATGTTATATTTAAATACTATTATTATGAGAGAAAACCTCATTGAGATAATTTCAATTAAATCAATGCAAATCGAAGAGCAAACGCTCGTGCGATTTGAAGAATAAACGCTAGTTTCTTTCTGTACTCAGAATTCGTCTTGTATATGAGTTAGGGCACGGGGATACCAAAATTTAAGAAAACGTTCACAGAATACATTTCTCCCTTCAGTACATTACACATAATTTTTAACTGTTTTTGACATTAAATGAAAAATACAGCGTCGTAATAGCGCCTTGTCCGTCCCGACAATCATCAGAATTCAAAAGAAATTCAGAATGACAGCTCGTCAAACGAAGCGGGGGAAATTCAAATTTGCTATTTCAAAAATTGTAAAATTATCTAAAGTACTTATATTTTTAAACAATTGTACGTGATCTTTATTAAAGGACTGATTATTTGAAAGGAATATTTGAAGATCTGTTTTTGATGAACACATTTCATTAAGGAAACAAACTATCTTCAATACTTAAGTTGTAGGAAAACGCCGAAAAAAATTGTTTTGTTGCATTTTTGGAAAAATTCAGTATATGAACGAAAATCATCTCCGCCATCGTCTTATAGCGTCCATTACGCTATCCGGCAATAAAATTTAACCAGAAAAGTTCATGCCATTTTTTTAATTTTTGAAAATGTTTCAGGGGCTTCTTGTAGAGTACCATCCAAAAATAAAATATTGATTTGAAATTCAGGAGGGCTCGACATCAGCCAGATCGCTTGCGGAATATCAACTTTGGAGAAAATTGCCTGAACAGTTTAGCCGCTAGCATTGTTCACAGAAGAAAATACGTTTTACCCTTAATCGTTTTTTTTTTGTTTTTTTTTTTTTTTTTTTGTATTTACTACCCACCAAACCTGGCTTCTGGCTACACCACATGTTAAAGGGATTTTATTCTATATTTATCAACTGAATTTATCCACTTTTTTTGACACCAGGGCCCGGAAATTACAGTTTTTTGTGTCGAAAATTAGCCGATTTCCTCCGTAGAATTACGTAACTTTTTACTTTCTCGTATACGCATATACATACGGAGTAATATACGTAGTATAGAGAAAGTTATGTAATGCTCCGCGAAAAAAACGGCGAATTTTCGGCAGAAAAAATGTATTGCCGGGCCCTGAAAACAAAGGAGTGGATAAATCCAGTTACTAAATTAAGAGAAAAAAATCTCTAACACGTGATGTAACCATAATTCCTGTTTTGTGGGTCTTTGATGCCAAAACACCAATTGAAAGCAAAACGTCAGTCTGTTTAAATTTCTTCTAAGAATAGAGTAAAATACACTTATAAAGGCGACATACGTCCTATGTCCACTGTAAACTCTGAATTTTCGAAAATTGGAAAAGTTTGAATTTTTTCGGCATTTTCATACAACTCTAAAATTAAACACAGATTTTTTTTCAAATGAAATTTGTTGTCCATAAATAATTCTTTCAATAAGGTCATATAATTTTTTTTGAAAATTACAGACAGACAGACGAACAGACACATCAACAGGCATACGAACATACAGGCTTTTCGTCGTCGTCGTTTCCCCACAGATTCTCAACAATAATATTCGAATGTTGTTGAAATAATGCCTTTATTATGATTTTCCTATAGATTTGTTAAGAATACCAAGTAAAGAACAGACGATTCCTTTCTTATTGTAATTCATTTCATATTGTTAATAAATCTCTTTTTAATATTTACTGATTATTTCACCTTTGGAATTGATTGAAAATTTTCGTTGAATAGAAACAATGAAAAACAATTTTTTTTCCTTTCTGGTAATTATGTAGTAAGAAGAAAAAGTATTGTAATCATGCGCCGGGAGACGGGGATTTTTCAACAAAAACCTCTAAATTCCGATCACTGGTCACGACAAAAGTAGATAAATTTTATTCTTGTATATAGTGAATTACTTCAATACGTTTGTAGACAGAATCCATGTTTTGTGGGTCCTTGTTACTAAAAAATCTATTTACGACAAAACGTCTGTTTGTCCGTCTGTAGTTAACACAAGCATCTAAACGCCGCACGTTCTTTTTTAGTCAAATCTGTGATACATGACAGTTTAAAATCATCTTTGTGAGAGACAAAAGTTATAAGAGTTTCTGTGGTATAGCAGGTAAGCGCACTGTTGGAGAAGCTTAGGCCCGTAAGATCGAATCTCATCCACGGCGAATAATTTTTGCGGGTAGAAACAATTTTGCGGTTAATTGTATAGTTATAATCATTCGTATCCATTATAAATATCACATAAAGCATGTGTTTTGAGGCGCCACTACTTATTTTAGTGTGTTAATGTCTTTAAGAATCACGTATAAATATGCCCCTATTGCGATTCTGGCTTCAGAACGTCTGTATGTGCGCCCGTGTTTAGCTCTAGAGTTATCGCAACTTTCATCTGTGACGTAATTCAACCTTGGCCATAGTCGCCGAAAGATAAGACCGGGAACGACTTCCACAGACGGTTCTAAAGACCACCGCTTCTGGTTGAAAATATTTCTTAGTAAACTGAGCTATGTAGTTGCGTGGGCTGTAATCGTTTGAATTTTTATTGCGAATTTGATACCTTTGACACATGTAGAACATTCCTCTAATAAAAAATCTAAGTGCAATGAATATCACGTAACTATTCTTTTCGTAATAAGTGTGCTTGAACAGCGTATTGAGAAATATCTGTGATAGCACAGTGCGGTCGAGCCAGACCTACAGACTACAGGGATCCGAGTTCAAATCCCAGTAACGCTGGAACATTTTTACCTCCACGTGTAAAGAGAGTTACGTAATGCTGTAGGAGGAAGTGTCGAAATTTTCACAGAAAACACGTTTTGTAAGTAGCTAGTTCGAAAAAAGTGGATTGTTGGTATTGTTCTTTTATTTTCTATACACAAGGCTGTCAAAACGCTTGTTTTTTGAACCCGAAAAAGTGATTTTCCAAAAAACCTCTTTGTGAATCCGTTTTCGTGTGAGTAATTCTAGAGCCTAAAGTAAACACGATTTTCACCAAAACGGATATTCCTTGAACGATCTGGCTAATATTACGAATCTCCGAATTTGAAACGAATCTTTTAATTTTGAAGGTATTTTACACCAAACCCCATCATATTTACATAATTTTCTCAAAAAGAGCTCCAATTTTTTTGTAAATCTATTCCTCGAAGCACAAGATGTTTAAAGGTGGCGTACGTTCAATTTTGGGCGAACGATCTGAATTTTCGAAAATTGCAAACAAATACCTATTAACATTGTCGAAAACCAATATTCGCGCTAGAGATTTTTGTTTCATGAAATCTCTTTTTAAAAATAGATATTAAATTAATGTAAATTAAACACTCCACTCTTTCCTAGTAATGATCCACTCTTCACTAGTAATGATTGCTGCTATTGGTTCTAACCGCTTCCTTATTCTTTGGAGGGCTACTGTTTTTTAAAATTTTTTTCCAACAGTATTATCTCAAAAATACTGGATGAAAACAGTTGATATCTGGAGTTGAAGGGATGGTGTTAGCTCCTATTGTAGGCCTGGTTCCTTGTGATTCCAGTGAAAAATCAGTAACTGCACTGAAACAGCAGAAGCTTCCGCCAATTGATAATCATAAGTGAATCACCATGTACTGGGTAGGGAGGAGAACGAGGAAATCTATATGAATTGTCGCCTGCTCTTTCTTTCTCAGATAAACACTTGGATAGTTTATCAACATCAAATCGGAATTTTAGCGCCTTTGATGTAATATTAAACATAAAAAAATCCCTTCCAGTTGTCTGCGTGTTAATTTTTAGTGTATCGAAATAGCCCCGACACCCGTATTACATTAGCCTCTTAAGTTGTATCATATTAGCCCCACAAATTTGAGGCTGTATATATCATGACACGATTAATATTATTGCATTATTTTAACGCAGAAACAAAAAATATTAATTCTTTCTTAATGATAACCTATTTTCAAATATATCGTGTCATAAAAAATAACGAAGTAACATCAAAAGATTTATATCACGGCGGTAAAGTTTTTGACTGGAAAAATTAGGCATTTTAGTTTTAATTTTTTTCCTCCCAAATATTGTTACATTCTGAGTGTTTGCTATATGGTCATTATAATAGAATATATTTCCTATCAGTTGTCATTTTCTCTTTAATTTTAGACATAAATAAATAACAACTCTTAAAGTGTAATACATTAACCCCCATTTTCTACTGTATAATATTAGCCCCGACTGATCTTTATAACATTGTCGAAAAACAATATGAACGCCAGAGATTTTTGTTTCATGAAATCTCTTTTTAAAAATAGATCTTGTATTAAGATAAATTGAACACCCTGTTTTTTTTAAACTGCAAATGCTTCACTTTCTTTTCGCATCGGAAAGGAGGTAACCTGGTGGTGAGGGGGAACCGTGTCAGGTAAGTTAACTTTAAAGACCCGAGTTCGAATCCCGACGAGTGGAAAATATTTTCTGCTGCAGTAGGTCTTTTCTTTTTGTTTCTTTTTTGCAGGTCCACATAGTCCGTATTGAATATTGCATAGCAATTACGAATAATACGTTAAAATATATGCTGTTGAGGCAACACTTGTTTTGAACATAAAACACTTTCTAAATAGTATGTATAGTAAGATAAACTTTATTTAGGTGAGTAAACTTAGACCATTTTTGATTCTCTAAATTAAAACTTGACGTAACTGAGAACAGTGTCGTCATAAGAGTTATTATGATACATATATCCTTTATTTTTAAAATCTTAGGCCCCGAAACGCGCCTCGAATTAATTATTAATATAATAGCAATAGCGATTTATATATAATATAATTTCATAATTATTTCCAAAGAACCGGAACGCCGTTCCGTCGCGTACCAACAGAAATCAAGCCTTTTATATACAGGATATTCGGGGAAGAAATGTTGAATCTTCGAAAAATAGCTGTTAAGACAATTTTAAGCTTATTTTGTCTAATAAACTACACGGATATTCCAAATGGCTAAGCCGCAATAAACATTCAAAAGTTGGTTTGGATATATGTTTTCTAGGCAACTATTTGCGTTGTAGAAGCATATAAACACTTCATTAATATCTAAATTGTTTATGATTAACAAAATAAATGAATACATTTGATCAGAAAGAAAAATTAACCTAGAAATAAAAAAGCATCCAATTTTCACAGTTCGACTGCTTCTTTATTTCTCGGTTAATTTTTTTCTGAACTAATATATTAATTTATATTGTTAATAATAAACATGTTACATGTTTCTGGTCTGTTTACATGATTCTAGAATGAAACGTTTTGCGTAGAAATCATATTTTCAAACCAGGATTTGCGTTTTTATTGCAGCTTAGTTATTCAAAATATCTATGTAGTTTATTAGACGAAGCATGATTAATATTGTTTAAACAGCATTTTTCAAACTTTCCACGTTTCCTTCCCCGATACTCTGTATATCCATGCTTCTTTAAAACCAAAATCAATAATTTGCGTACTGCAAACAAATTAATTAAACTCATGGCAGTAGAACTGTTAACATAAGTACTGTCACACATCTTTCGCAGGATAAGGAGTAAAATTTAAAGAAAAATTATAGTTCGCATGAATTTTGACAAATTGCGTCTTACTTTCTATGATATTCAAATGGTAACATTATATTACAATATTCAATTGGTTAACAATTTCGGCTAAAGAGTCTTGTTTGATAATTCTCCAACTATTATGTTTAGTGTATGTGTCTAGCAGGTTTTGTATTATTCTGAAAAACTGGATCATACGAATCACGTTTACTACGTTATTCACACAGGAGCACATGAATCTCAAAAAAGTATTTAATAATACAATCCTTGCTGATGAATCAACGTTTTATTGATGGTTTTAATTTTGAAAATTTTCATTAGTTTGGATGTTTAAATATAGGTATCATATGTAATTACATGTCTGTTAAACACGATAGCATTATATGAAGCAAGAAACATTTTTTTTTCATTTGATCATTCAACTTCATCAATCTCTCAAAATTACTTTAATTTTCTCTGCTTATCAGTTTTTTAATCTCAGATCTTCGATGAAGACATGAATCAAATAACATCGTAGATATTTGAGTGTTTTAAAAATAATAACGTGAATAAATGCTTATATTTATTGAATTGGTTTTATAATAACCTGTAAAAAGATGGGTTTTCTGTTGGTTTTGGGGATGTTGAAAACATTCAAATAGTAAAGGCAATGTTAAGCTGGTGACGTTTAACATTCTTTATTTGATATTTTTCTTATGTATAGTTTATAATAGTTAAACGTTTTCAAAGAGTGCACATTAGATACCTCGAATGGCCCGTTTCTGTTTAATAAACCGCTACGTTCTCCCTGTACAGATGGTCGTGCAAAATTCAAGGTTTTGATAGATTCGTAGAATGGCGGCCAACAAACCACCTTCGAACTCTGACGATACTGAAATGTAGTCTGTGTTGGGAAGGTCATATCACTTGACCACCAAGTTCGTTCTATGTATTTTCACTGGGAAATGCTAGAGCATTGATATTTACTAAACTGTAAACAAACGCTAAATCTCTTTGAATTGTTATAACATCTGTTTTGCTTTCTTTTAGTAATATCAACTCGTTTTACCAAATACGTGAGTTTGTTATATTTTTACACGCTACAATAATTTAATTTTACAAGTATTTATTTTCAAGCATTTAGGAATTCATGAAATTTCATTGAAACGTTCGCCAATCTAAAACCCTTTTAAATGTGTATCAAATATATTAATGTTGTTTAAAAATATGTATCAACAATGCGTAGATTTAGCACATAAAGCTCTGATTTGAATATTATACAATGAAATCATCAAATTAACAGTTTTAGAAAGGAATGATAAATTGAATTGAAAATATTAACTTAAAGTTTATATACGTTTATTTAGAAATTTCTATACTTGTGTAAATATTGTGATGTGTGATTCTACTCATGTGATCTTTCAAAACACAAATTGAATATTTCTGTATTTGAAAACCTTAACACTACATTCATCCAATCCAGTGCAGTTTATAGCAAACAGCTAAGCAATATGTTTCCCTATTTTTTAATCGTAATGGTTAAACAAGAGGAACAAATAGTTTCTGACTCTCGGTGTTAACAGGGGACTTAAAAAAATTAATAATACATTTATTCGGTTGCTCAACATCCCTTTGATAGAAAAACAGAAACAATTGTTTGGGCGTAATGCACCTTGAAAAATATTTTTTTTATAATCAATTTCTTTCCTATTTGATAAATATATCGCCTTGCAAATTGTAGGACTTAAAAGAGAATATAAAAACCAAATAAAAGTTATGCTCAAACTTGCCGTAAAAATACGAATTTAGCATAATTAAATTGGCCACAGAATTTGTTTACAAGCAAGTGCATTTTAAGCGTACGTGGCAGGCAAAAGCGCGGCATTGGAGAACTGTTTTTTCAGTAGGCCCATCCCACGCTATTCTGTTATCGCGAATGAAATAAGCGCAAACAAATGGGGTCTACTAAGATGTTAATTTCTTATAAACAATTACATATATCTCGAGAACGAGGTATAATAGCACCGAACGGATTCCGGAATTTTGCATCACATTTAAACGCCATTCAGATTAGACAATAAAAAAATTGCAACAATTGCAAATTTATAAACAATTTCCAAATTTTGCAAATCTAAAGGGGGAGAGTCTCCCGATGTCCCAGAACCAAAAACAGCGAATTAACAATTTTGCAACAATTTATAATTTTATAAACAAATTCGAAATATGCGTTAGAACGGCCGGAAAGGCTCCGCAAATTGTGCCTGAAATGAATATCTCAAAATAGCAGTTTGTCAGGAGTTACAAATCGATTACTAAAAGTTAGAATAATTGTTGCTAAAATGATAAATATTTACTGGTCTATAGACAATCATTCTGGACGGAAAACCCCGCTTAGAAAATTTTTTTCGTCGTGGCGTACGCGCTGGCAAACTATCTCTTTCGGCAGGGAAATATGACGATATTTCTGTCTCGTACGTAAACGAACTAGCCCCTCTCCCCCTGAGACAGCGTTCTTTCTGCCCCTTGGGATGTTGCACCAATCACTGACAACTGTGGTTCTACCTGCTAGCGATTGGTCAACGCGTCCCTCCCCCTGCCCTCCCCCAGGCCGAGGGGTGTCCAAGTTTGTCGGCGCGGTGTGGAAGATAGAATTTTGAACGACATTTTTTCTGAGGAGAGA
>BLKR01015423.1:0-73807 GCA_011170035.1 Teleogryllus occipitalis
AATCAAAATTTAGTTTGAGCCACCACAAGAATTTGTCTAGTGTGCAACGGAAAATCTACTATTTTTACCGAAGCGTTAGGTGGAAGAACATCGGTCGCCACGCGGATCTGCAGGGAGAGAGAGGAGAGAGAGGGAGAGAGAGGGAGAGAGAGAAGAGAGAGAGAAGAGAGAAAAGAGAGAGAGGGAGAGAGAGATTGGTTGAGTAACAAAAACGGAAATAGCTTATTAAAGGTAATCATTTTTACGATAAATATGAAATCAAGTATTCATTGGAATATATGGAAATTTAAATACTGAGTGGTATCAGAAGAACTACCCGTATGAGAACAGCCAGAAACTATACGATTTTTACTATGGAAAACTCGTATATTTCGGCGAACATTTGAAATATGTAATGGAAGCAAATCTAATAGAAGTTTTTTTCTATTTCAGCTTTTTATTATTATTCTTTCACTTCATCTTATACGAATAGGATTGGATTCACATCTTATTTATTGGTCTCTTCATAATTTTTACTCCGGATGAAATAAGAAGTGAAATCGGACTTCCTGGCAATTCAATCTCAAATGGAGTGAGGAATTGCAATCCAGTTTAGGAAGACTGGCAGTCTTTACAACGCCTCACTACGAACGCGGTCGGTGACAGCAATGGGGCCCCGCTGGTTTCCAACCAACCTTCACCGCTTGCAACAAGGGCGTAACATTGAACATCGTAACCGTTTGCGTCTACCCCGGCCAACGGTACCTTCCTGGGATAAGCGTCGTGAGTCGTTCCAATTTTATTTGAACTTGATTCTTGATTGCCAACGAAACTTGCATAGAAAGCAATGAAAGATAATGAAAGAAAATAATTTGGAAGCTAATAGGTTTCTACCAAATAATGCAGTTTGAATCTATTGAATTTTAATAGTAAATCTTGAAACTAAAATACCAGTCGTAAATTGAGTACAGATATTGATACAATATTTATAACTGTAAAACATTTTCTTGTTATTGTGTGTAAATTGAGATTCATTTTGATGACTAAATTCTTGTTTAAAGTATTACGACCCTACCGAAAATCGGCATGTGCACCAATGTACGCGTGATGTATGCGCAAACGTACACAGAGTGCACATGGAGTCATATCTCCAATGTACGGGATGTGCACAAGAGCTTGCCACGATATCCATTTTTGCGTTTCAATTGTGTACTTAAGCCCAAATGAATGTACGCTTGAGTGCAATCTGGAACGTACTTGATGTGTTCACGATGGAATCGAAAGGGCGCGTACACGATATGCACAACGACGTAACCGTTGCGAAACCAATGGAAACCAACTTCTCTTGCAAAAAGTTGTAGTGGAAAACTTCCAGAATTCTCTCTGAATTTGTCATTAGCTAAACCCTCGAGAAAAGTTTGGACAATTTTGAATTCAATTAATTATATGTATTGACCTGTGATGGATTACTTCAGTAGGTGGATAACTTCATTGACCCAAACTAACCTTTGTGAGTGTTCTCAAACAGCAACACCTTTTTCCTCGAACTTTCATTGCTACTTGAACATGTATGTTTCACATTCGGTTTGGTAACCACATCTCACCCACTGCCACTGCCAGTGGCTAAGTTATTCTTCTTCATTCTGCTAATTGTTATTGTCAATGTCTATGCATGTATTTCGACGAATTTGAGAATCTAAGGGCTGGGAAGAACAGTCCTGTAACATTTTGTGCTAAAAATCAGTTGTAAGACAAAATGGAACTCGAACATAAAACTATTAGGAATCTATATCTGAAATTACCATAATACTCTTTGTCTGCCAAAATTTAACACTATTTACAGGAACATAAATTTTAAGCCTATAGGCCACACAGTTTTCGTATCACTTTTGGACAAAATGGTTTAAAGTCTTTCAATTAAACTTTATTTTTTTCATTTACATAATGGTAATGGGAACGCTAATGACTAATGTTGTTGCATGTATTAACAAGAAAATTTGAATTCTCAGCTCTATTTATTTGCGAACTGAACTTTGTATTGATTTTAAATGACTATTAACATTAACTATACATTTAGTGCTTTACGTTAGTACATAAATTGATAATTATCACCAATCTTTGTCAATTATTATGTACTTTTTGTTTAATGAAAATGTTATTTCTGGGTAATATTGTTTGTTATATTAAAAAATAAATAACACACTAATATTAACATAAATTTGAAGAATTTGATAAAGAAAACATTTTTTATCTTTTATTAATTCAGTGTTTGGTGCTTTTCTATAACTATATTAACAGCTTTTATTCAAAGAACATTAAATAATTATTACTGAAGAGACTGGTAGCGGTAGCTCAGTGCATCAACTGATATCAGTGCAGCGCTTCTGACCGGGAGGTCCTAGGTTCGAGTCCTGACGGCGGCAGGATTTTCGACACTAGCTTTTCAGTTAGGTCGAATTCAGTCACTGTCTGGAGGAGAATTCTAGCGGCCGGCTGCTCTCATCGGTAGTTTTCCGTGGTTTCTCCGATCAACACCAAGCCAATGCCGGAGCAGTACCCTACCAAACGGGCCACGGACCGCGCGCGATCTGTCCTTCCTCTTCCTTCTCCTATCCTCTCCTCTTACACAAACACTTACTCTAACATGCACTACACTACCACATATTCCGGGAGACCGGTCGAGAGCTTAGAGCTTGTCCCGACTGGGGTGGTGCCCCGCTGGTGGGAGAGTCCTGGTTAGGGGGAAACCCCACTAGTCGACGGTAGGTCGGCGCCGGATCTCGCCATCCAGTGGGGGAAGATCACCGCCATCTCCCGAGAAAAAACATGCACTACACTAACGGGACTGATGACCCAAGCAGTTGGCGCGCCCGGAAACTTGAAAAAATTAATCAATCAATTATTACTGAAGACTCGTAAGCAGGCCCAGTTCGTGTGCGAAGCACTGCCCATCTCACTACAAGATTTATTTTTATTTATTTAGTCAAAAACAGTAAAAACTGTATGTGACGTATGGGGGAGAAAATCATCTGCGCACGCTTTCTTGAGTTTCAGAATCCCTTTCCAACAATTGAACTATTAATAGTTGAAAGATGAAAAAAATAATAGAAATACTACTACTACTACTAATAATAATAAATTTAAAAAAGCTATTTTAATTTATTTATTGTAATTTGAAATTAAACTTTTAATGAGAACTGTTGTTTGTTAAATTGAAATTGAAATCAGTAGGTAGACATATAATGGGAATTCTTGGTAATAATACAGATTACTGTTTTCACAACCAGTTTGTTTTTCACATTCAAGAAAATTATTTTTTTAGTTCCTTCACTTTCAGACACATACCGTTTCACAACCGTGGCACATACAGATTTCTTAGTTAAAGAACAGCGATTCCTACCTTTGACTGTAGCCTACTGAATGGTACCTCAGATGTTTCAATAAAATTAAAAAAATCAACAGTAGAAAGCTTACATTGAACACTATGAAGAACAGTCTATTGACAAAAATATGTTTTAATTTCACTAGGCAACATGTGCATGAGTTTTAAATTTACAGGATCCACATACTCATTTGTTGGAGTGAAGGTTGCTTGTCAGAAAAAACATTTTTAATCAGGCTGTCTACATTTTTGTCAATTGTACAACAATCATGAGCAAATGGGATTCTGCCTTCACCATCAAATTGCACATTTTCCTTTTCCAATATTTTATGAATAAATAGAAAATTTATTTCATGCTAAATCACTATGAATATGTACTCCCATATTTTGCTTCAGTTGAAATGTCTTCGCATGTCTCAAGAGAGAAGATTTCTTATAGAGGCATTTATGTACTTCCTATTTTAATACACCTTCTTCACCTTCCTATTTTAATATTACATATTAGTTGTACAATTAATCACTACATTAGACAAAAAAGAGGTAATAAACATAATTATATTAGAGTTCCAAACACAAAAATCATGTATTTACTACTTACCTCAAAGCAACAATGGGTCTAAAAAACCTCAAAAAAAATCAGGAAAACTAAATTTCTTACGGAAAAAGTTTCCAGTAAACGCAATAACTGAAGGAACAAATTAGTTCATGAAAACAATGAAGCTACTGAAAATTTGAGAAGCTTACAGTAGTAAAAAGAACTGAAAAATTAATAAGATTTTTCTCTGGGTCCACGAGACCCAGGGTAGCAACGGAAGGTAAACTATAAAATGCTTATGCTTATGAGAAATTAATAAAAAAATGAAATTCATTATTATTGAAATAAACACATTCAATACCTAGTTGTTGATTAATTAAAAAAATAAAAAAACAGACCTGCTGTAAATAAAGTTTTGAAAGATGCCCATTTCACATAACATCATCAAGTAGTCCAAATCAACCTTGATTCTTTAATAGCTATTATCTCTGTGTAGAAGTTTGACTATTATACTTGTAGTATTGTTGACAATATCAAAGACGTACTGAGAAGTTTGTCAGCAGTCAGCAGTCGTTTCAATTTACATAATATTTAAATTTAAATAATGAAGTACAATAAAATGATTTTTAATAAAAAATATATTTAAATAGAAAACATTAACCATATTGGTATAAAAATGAGCACCTGATTGCATATTTTATTTGCATATTGCAAAAATGCTAACTGGTAATGTGTTGTAATTTGCGGCATTCATCCTGAAAACATGAAAAATTGGCTAAAGTGAAGTAAAATACTAAAGTTTAATGAATATCAAAATCATCCATTTGAAAATCTGTAGTAACATATTGCATGTATATAGTACAATCTAATGAATATTTATACTAGTCATAATAACTCAAATGTATCTTCGTTTCTTGATAGCATCAAGAGAAATTATTCTAAATTTTAATTTTGAGAAAATCATGAGTTAAAAAAATAAATGCTCTGGAACAACACGATGAATTGAAAATTAATGACACTAATTCTATAAATTTTATTTGCTCGTTTTTCAAAAAAAGGACCTTGCTACACCATTTGAAAACCAAATAAGTTATTACACTTCTTAACAATATTATATTATCTGCTAAAAGTAAAAAAAAACTTATAACATGAATGTAACTATATTTTCTCTCCGAGTCAATATCTATGTTTTGTTGTTTGTTTGTTTTTTCATTGAAATCCACACGCAATTTTGGAAATTGACCAAATCACTGCCTCTGAACTCGTGAACTTAAGAATCTTCATAGTGTGTCAATATGTAAACACCAGGCATTTGAATATTCTAGGCCAAACTACACTATATTTTCAGCTTTCCTCTCTATAATATCAGTAAACAGATACCACTCCATACTTTAGAGAAGGTAACCGTAATGTTTGTTTTTGGTGGTTAATACTGAAACAATAAATATACAATTATTATTATGTAGATATTCAATTTAGCTACAATTAAAGAAACGTGTTTGCCTACCATTAAACATGACTGTGTTAGGATTATATAATGCCTAAACTCTTTACGGGCTACCAAACTGTAAATTGTCGCTTACTTCACGAAATCCGCATACTGACCACTGATGAGTATGTAGCTTTACTGCAATCTTCTAAAAGTGCGCGAACTCAATACTACTGACCAAGTCTTGTTTACGTCCTCATTGCTCTAGCATTAATTCAACACGATATAAAAATTCCCTTTTATCATAACATTAACTACTGTCACTTTAAATAAAACAGACGGGTTCCCGAATTTCGTTGCGTGTCTCACACATGTACTACTTCATGAAGTACAAGTTACGTGATGTACGTAAAGAAATTAACGTGTTTGAAATGAATGTGTAAAGAACTTGTACAGCACGCAGGATATTTTAACAGCCCTTAAATGTACGAATGTATAGTGAAATGTGTGCGACGTTCAAATGTATATTGAGTGTCAGGCAAGTGACGCAACACAGGAGAAGCGGATTTGTGCAGGGTGTACAAGAGATGTGGACTACTGTACAGTACGGACAGGAGTATTTGTCACTTGACAAATACGTTCCTGTGCACAGATGCTTTACAGACCACCACAAAGTTTCCGTGGTTTCTGCGATCAACACCAGGCGAATGCCGGAGCAGTACCCTACCAAACGGGCCACGGACCGCGCGCGATATTTCCTTCTCTTCCTTGTCCTATCGTCTCCCCTTACACACAGACACACACTAACATGCACTACACTACCACATATTCCGGGAGACCGGTCGGGAGCTTAGAGGTTGTCCCTGCTGGGGCGGTGGCCCGCTGGTGGGAGAGTCCTGGTTAGGGGGAAACCCCGCTAGCCGACGGTAGGTCGGCGCCGGATCTCGCCATCCAGTGGGGGAAAATCACTGCCATCTCCCGAGGAAAAAACATGCACTACACTTATGGAACTAATGACCTAATCTGTTGACGCGCCCGGAATCACTATCAACCAACAAACCAACCAACCAGACCACCACAACACAGATTTTTGCCAGGGTATGTGTGATCATGATATTCAGCCATAATGATAAGAGGTAATAATTTATTTGATCTTTGTTTAATTGGAAATTTCTTGGTTTGTGAATCTAAGCGATGACGATGAAGGGAATCTTTAATCGAGAAATTTATTTGAAACCGTAACTTCCATTAATTCAAGAGTTAAAATTGAACATTTTAAGAGTTAAAAGTGAACATTTTTCTTTGAGTTCATTGTGTTGGAATGAACATTTGGTCTGTGTTTTTCCCTCTTTTTTCAAGGGTTCCTATTTACAAGTCTTTTGTTACTTGTACAAAGGGTATATATTCATACTGTGTGAAGTGTATTCCTGGTGTGTTTTAGTAATGACTGAAGTTAGTGAGAGTATTTATGCTATTACTAAGAACAGTTTAGAACAAAAGTTCGAATGATTCAGAACAGTTGACCTGATATTAAATGTAGCTTTTTCTAAAAGAATACCTCAAAGATTTTTTTGAAAATAACTCGATTTTTGGCTTTTACTGATATGCATTAAAACGACGTACCCACTCCTGGTTAGGATAGTGAACATCTGTTTTTAACTATTCCTAATTGAAATGTGACTTTTCTCACCCATGTCACGAATTTGAGTAACGTTGAGGGACTACTCGAGTCATTTGATCTCTTTCATAAACATAGAGAGTCAAAGGTAGAACGGTGACAATTTAATCAAAACAGTTTCCGTGATTGAGCATAAATGTGGCTGAATAAAGATGTTATGGCTCATCCACGGTAATCAGCAATAGTGTACACCAGATGAAATAAATTTTATAATTCGCAATGGTGTCAATGAATGCTTCTTCAGACAGAACGATAGCTTTCATTTTCCTTACATGCCAGCAAAAAGTATTTTACGAGAAACATTATCTAAAGCGCTTAAGTACGTTAATGATGGTACGTATTTAATGTCTCTAAATGTCCAGCAGGTCCCGTTTTTCTCCATTCTTTCTTGTCACTCCTTCCGGCCCCTGGGTTTCTCGCTCTAATGAATATATTCAGGGAAGTACATCATTAGTCACTCTACCATTTGTTTGGGTGGCGGCACATGCTGTTGCTCCCGCTGCCGCCCCACCCCCACCCCCCAGTGGAGGGAGGCGTCCTGCGGCGAGGCTCTCGTATCCGCTCCCGCCCCCTCCGCCGCCTCACCGCCCCTTGCCCACCTCGGCTGCGACGCAGTAGATGTGTTGGTGGGGGAGGGGGCGAGGCTTATTTCATCCTTATAACTGAACTCGCACATCTTAGAAACCCGATTCATAGAAGGAAACGTCACGGAATGGAGTCTGAAACTCCTTAGTGCTATTTTCATGCATCTAAACCGGTAAGTGCGCGCGTGCGTACTTTAATACGAACCTGTGAAGGTGAACAATCCCTTCGTGTTTTTAAAAACCTGAATAAAGATCGAAATATTAGCATTTACGAATAGCGGGAGACTCCCCGCGGCTGCTCTCGTTTTTGTTACTGCTCTATGCCCTTCACATAAAAAAGATGACGGAAACCCCAAAAAGAGCAAAGGAGTCGAACCGAATTCGATTTCAGTATGCGCCACAGCCTCGCTGAAGTTCAACGCATCAAATAAATTTTAAGCACCCAGACTGGATCGAACCCGCGACCTTCCAGTTACCGGTATTCTGATCATCAGGCGTTACCTTTACGTACCCGACGTCAATATTAAATATGCTAATAAATTATTTAAATTTGATCAAATATATTATTACTCAAACTCCTCGGGTGGCTCATGGTCAGCGTACTAGCTTTCTGTGAGGCGGTCTAGAGCTCGATTCCAGACCGGGGCAAAATAAAGATTTCTAATACAAATCATCTCAGTCTCTATAGCGGTGAGACAAAAGAAAAAGATCAGGCTGTTCGAGTAAGCTAGGTACAGTGAAGAGAATACGCCACTCTCGACACATATCTCTCTGACCTCCGAGAATAAAACACAGTGGGTAACAGATAAAAAACCAGGGTCCCTTCCGGGACCCTGGTCCGGGTAACTCTGACCCTAAAATGCTAAATATATGCTACTTATTACACAAAAGGAGCTATTTTGCGTCCTCTTTTTGCGAAAAGGAATGAATAATTTAACCAAACGTGTCATTTATATATCAATGAAAACGTATTTTGACACTCGTGTACATTTTTACTTCAGAACATGTCCTACCGTAAGAAATCAAATTGACAATTTACATCATTTAAAACGCGCGGGATAGGCGTCGCTACGCAAACTGCTACATATAATAATAAGCAACAAAGAAGTCTGAGTTAGGTGCATTCGCGCTCTCCGCAACAGCCGCAGGCGAAGAAAATAGGGCGGGAGATTGAAGTGGAGTACGTGGCTCGCAGTTTTTCGACTTTTGTAGGTATTGGGGGACGCCATTTACATTTGGCCACTTGTTACTTTCTCGTTACGAGAAGAGAGAAAGTTATCTAATGCTGCGCGAAAAACGGTGAATTTTTGGCAGAAAACCCCTTACGAGTATTGCAGGGCCCTGTTAACGAAGATGTGTATATATCCAGTTGCAAAATTTAGAAAAAATCCTTTAACACGTGGTGTAGCCAGAAACCATGTTTTGTGGGTCCTTGATACCGAAAAATGAAATGAGGGCAAAACGTCTGTTTGTCCGTCCGTCTGTAAACAACGATAGCGGCTATACCGTTCAGCCGATTTTCTCCAAAATTGATATTTCCCAATCGATTTGGCAGATGTAGCGGGCCCCTTAAATTTGAAACCGATACTTTAATTTTGGAGGTACTTTATATGAAACCCCTGGGACAGTTTTAAAATTTTCAAAAAATGGCTTCATTGTTTAACATTAATTAGTTTTGCGGGAAGGACATTTAAGAGAAAGGTGCAAGTCTCATGTCCCTTGAAAACCCTGATTTTTTGAAAATTGGAAAAGTTCAAAAAATTTCGGCGTTTTCCTAGAGAAAAATTTTTAAAAATAGATTTACTTTTCGAAAATTTGAAAATATTTGCGTAATTTTGTGTAAAAATACGGTCGAAAAAGTACGTTTTGTTTTACTCATAGCACCACTAGTTTATTGGCATATTTTCCTATTTTGTTGAAGGAAATTTGAATTTCTTTGTGCTGAAACAGAAACCCCTTTTATTTTTTTATTATGGCAATTGTTGTATAATTTTCTATTTCATAATTCAGTTCAAAATTTTAATTTATAAGATCAATGAAAAAGTGTTGATATTTGTGCATGTTAAATGGCGCAAAGTACTACAATGGCACTTGTACCTTCAGACATCGAACCTTGTAACTTGGGCACCTTATTACGAACAAAAAATTAGGAAAATATTGAGGGTATTCATGAATGGTAAACATAAGAAAGCATGAATAAATTATCTATAAAACAGAAATTTTATATAGTTGAATAAGTTCCTTTCACTTCTTCCCCCAGAAATTCCTTTCCATATTTTTTTATCTTCTTTAACCAAAGCATTTTTGTGTTTCGCCCATGCTTTTGGGTTAAAAATTGTCACTATTTTATTTGCCTGGATAATTGGTTATTGTTTTTTATTTCCTTCGGTGTGTCGGACAAATTCTTTGACTTTCCTGGCTTTTTGGTCACCTTCCATCATTTTTAGTTATTCAGATTTTTGTAAAATTCCTCACCCGATTGAGGTGATGTAGTTGCAAGACAATTATTGTTGGTCAGCGATGAAGCCATCAAAACACAGGTTGCATTAGCGGTTTGTGACTGTGACAAGCCCGATGCTCCTGTGATAAGGCTTGGGTTTTCATTTCCTTGAATAGGTCTATCCGTTGCAATACTGCCCAAACATGCATCATCTCTAAGAACGAGAAATCCAGAAACAGAATGGACTGAAATTATAAACCTAAATAAATTACATTAGTTTAAATTTTTGAAGATTTTGGCGGCCCGAACTACACGGTAACAAAGTAGCTCAAAGTTCGACTGCCTTCTTGGTATAATTCTATGTCAATTCTATGTCAATACTATCCATTTTGCCCATTTAAATAAATAATTTTAGGAAGAATCTATAAGGAACATAATGTTTATAGCTTAACGATTTACCTTACCGATTCGTAGACCACCAAACTTTTAAGAGTTGAAAATTTTACTTTCCACATCACAAAATGAATTCAGTTAAATAACTTCTTTTAGAAAAAAACGTGGATGCACATGAATAAGTTTCAAACGAAAGTGACAATGTTTCCCCCATCATATTTCTATCAGTCTTCACAATTTCCATTTCAGCCATCAGTAAATTTAATTTTGCAGCTATCAGTAAATACAACGCTTATATCTCACTCTCAAATGTAACATACAGTTTGATCAAAAAGTGTTCAATTTGGTTACTCTCTTTTTAAAGTAGATATTGGTTTCTTAGTACTGCGATGCAAACACTAACATGACGGTCCCATGCGCTTGTCGTTACACCATCGAAAGTTACTTGATTAGTGTAATCATTTACACCGAACGATCTTTCATAACAGTAACTCATGATCTACTGCCACAACTATGTTCAAATTGAAACGTTCTAAGAAGTGCTTTCTTCCGCATATGTTACAAATTGTTTTAATTGTATTTTGAGGTTAAATAAAGAGAATAAATAAATGACGTGTATCGAACTGCGAAGGTCCAACCGCAACTCGTAGGCCAACCCGCTGGGGGCAGTGGCGCCCTGTCGGGAAAATCGAAGTCGACTGCGGAAGCGGCGATCGGCGGACGGCTATTTCGAGGGACACGCGCAAGGGCTTCGTCGAGAAGTGGCTGTATATGTCAAGAACGATTTACGCCCCATAACCCACAATCTAACTTTAGTTTCTCTGTTCCGTCATAGATAAATGGCTTGATATTTCTGACACATGGTTCAACTGTTCACATCGTTCTAACGCAAGTAAGATGTTTCCTCTATTTTTCTGCCACTTCCTTGTTTTTATCGACATTTAGATATAAATTTGAGTAAGTCACTTTCAAATTCTTTGTATGGTACGTGTTCACATGAGAAGAACATTATTTCGTAGTTCAGAAATGTATTTTTGTGTAAAGTTTTGCATGAGAATTTTTTTATTATTGCTTTAGAATATATTTTCTGTTCGACCTCGTAGCTTGTATTTACTGACGTCAGAGATATTATTTTACGTGTTTTTGCAGTTTATTTTAACAACTTTAGCCTTCGCAAAATCCCACACAACCTATTATATTACGAAAAATTGCAACTGATGTCACTGCAGCGCCTCTGATTGGGAGGTCCTAGGTTCGAGTCTTGACGGCGGCAGGATTTTCCACACTAGCTTTTCAGCTAGGTCGGATTCAGTCGCTGTCTGGAGGAGAATTCTAGTGTCCGGCTGCTCTGATCGGTAGTTTTCCGTGGTTTCTCCGATCAACACCAGGCGAATGCCGGAGCAGTACCCTACCAAACGGGTCACGGACCGCGCGCGACGTGTCCTTCTTCCTTGTCCTATCCTCTCCTCTTACACACACACTTACACTAACATGCACTACACTACCACATATTCCGGGAGACCGGTCGGGAGCTTAAAGCCTTGCCCCGGCTGGGGCGGTGTCCCGCTGGTGGGAGAGTGCTGATTAGGGGGAACCCCACTAGCCGACGGTAGATCGGCGCCGGATCTCGTCATCCGGCGGGGGAAGATCACTGCCATCTCCCGAGAAAAAAACATGCACTACACTCACGGGACTAATGATTAAAGCCGTTGACGCGCCCAGAAACACGAAAAAATCAATCAATCAATCAACGAAAAATTGTCTCATTGTTACATGCTAAAAATAAAGCAGTTACCTAAAATCTGTTCCAAACATTAAAGGAGATATCTTATTATAGATAAAAATAAAGACCATAAGATCTTAAAAAATAATGCGGTTTTAAAGAGAAGTATCTTCCAGTAAAGTTACTAGGGTTTGTGAAGTGCGCCGCTTCAAATTAGTGGTGCTACAACTGCACATACTTTCTTGTATTACTAACTGTTGCATAATGTATTACTGCAATTCTTGTCCATTCTAACACCTCAACTATCACTTAAAAAACTCCTCACCAAACGTAGCGCTTGAAGTGTGCATCTTTAATTAGTTCAGCAGACATAAACAGTATCCATTTCTTACCCATCTACATAACAAACAAATGTGATTAAAACGCAATTGTAACAGTATAACCCGACCAAGCGAAGTGTAGGACTAAAGAGAGTTCGGTGCATCTGAGAACTAACAAGCGTGACATTTTTGTCGCGCGTTAGCGCCGGGGGGGGTTAGTGTGGTGTATCCGTGTTCTTGTTCCAAAGTAATAAAACATTTTTGCATAGCATAGTACGTAACGCTAATTAATCAGCCAAATTAGTTTTTCCTCAGATAATTTCCCATAGAAATATTACGTTAATCACATAGAAAACACTTAATAATTTGATCATTCATTAACGATTTGAAACACATATCCATTACGTTGAATTAATTTTATTAACATAATTATTGAACGCGTCGCCATTTCTCCGTGATTTTAAATAAACTGTTACGGGTAGTGTTGAACATAAAATGGCATTACAAGAGGGCAATATAGTACACGTCTTCGTACCTTGGTCTAAATCAGTGCTTCAGTTTTCAGTTACCTTAAGGATACCAATAGCTCTTTTTCTCTCCGAATCAAACCAAAGCGCAGTGCTGCTTTCACTGCCAGTCCTACCTTCCGCTTGGTCGGATTATAATTGCAGGGCATTACACGATACACAAGAAAGCATAATTTCACTCAAACTTGCATCGATTAATTCAAACAGAGTCCTCTTGACCTCGGGACAGGTTACAAATCATAGAAAGATAACAATTTGTGCATCCATAAAAATTAAGTAACAAATTTATGTTTTTTGGATTTTTGGATGATTCGAATTTCCGAATTTCGAAAGTTAATTGGTTTTAATTATGATTGATAATCAGTGTTTTACCACATTTGTAAATGTACTATGCTCAACTCGAGGCAAGCATGTTAAGAAAGAAAATGTTCCTTTGATTTGATTTATTTTGTCAGAGAACAGTAAAAGCTGTAGATGACTTACTGAGAAGTGCATTCTGCGCACTTTTTCTCGAGCTCTAGAATCTCGTCCCGACCTTTTAACCTTTAATAGTTGAATGAAGAATTGAAGTCTCCACAAAGCAAGATTAGTAGCATTGTCAAATTAAAGTGTCGCTCTCTAGTTATAGAAAACTTATTTTCATCGATATATGAACTACAGATTTGATTTGTTAGTATTGTTAACAATAGTAACCCATATCCCCGGCTCTACTCCTATCACAACTAGCAAAGGGAGAACTCAACAAAGTATGGGCATACTTAAGTTATATTTATTCCTAGAAGTGAAAAAAGAGACCATTTCGGCATTTGCTCAATGTATCATGGAAACTGGACAAAAACCTAATGAAGATGGGGGTCTTTGGCTCGGAAGCTGAAGTATACATTACTTGTTAAAGGCATGCTAAGTCTTTTTTTTTAATTATACAATACAAACGAAACTAATGCTTTATATATGATTGTTAAATTAAACATTTTTATTTTTGATGATCAGTATAGTCTATAATTGTATAGAAACAGTTACGCAGCAGAAAATATTTTACTTAAATTAGTTTAGGGGAAGGTGTACCTTCCACATACATGTTCCTTGGACCTAGGCTAATTCTAGCTCTGCCTCTTGAGATATACTAATTCTACTGTACGCAGTTCATAAAACTGTCAAAAGTGGTTTCTGTGCTGTTGAATCTGTTTATTTAACAGTTCAGTTGCCATAGAAGTTGTTTTTTTTCTCCTAGGGCTTGTATCCAGCCGACAGCCGGTTGCCTTTTACGTTCCGAAGGGACGCATATTCGACCATACACTAGACAAACACTCTTGCGGGCTTCTCTGATCTGGGGTCAGCAGAACGCGAGGCCCTCCGCGACAACACACACACACACACACACACACAAAGTCAGGGGACAAACAGCCATGCCCAAGGCGGGACTCGAACCCGCGACCCTTCGGACCGAAGCGCTGAGTCGGTACTCGCTCTTAGCCACCTCGGCCATCCAGGTCAGCCGTAGAAGTTATTAAAAACGTAAAATAATCTGTTAAAAGTAAACATTCTTTATTAGTTTCTCTTAATTACAGAGAAAAAATATGCACGATCACATTTCAATTGAAAGCAATTCCCCATTCCGTACTGTTTAAAGGGCAGAACAACGTGTTTGAAATAAAGCTCATCATTTCCTCAAAATGGCAAAAGAACACGTACTTCAATGTGACGATCTGTTGTACCTTGGACCTATAAAAAAATGTACTACCTTGAGTAGGCCCGACGAAAATTTACAATACGTCCCAATTTATAGTACGATTCTATTTGATGTAATCTACTTGCGTTTATCTTTACAACTGAATGTGCAATACCGAGGTTTTCAAAATTTTCTTTTCAGAAAAAACAAAATGATACGAAGTGCAATCTGTGTCAAAAGAAAACCTGTAATCAAGGAGGGCATTGAAAAAGCCATAGCTATGGTGTTGAAAAAACATATTACAATTTATGTGATTTATTATTATTATTATTATTATTATTATTATTATTATTATTATTATTATTATTATTATATTAATTACATTTGTTGTGACCTAAAAAGCAAAGTTCATAAAAAGGAATCTAGTGTTTGTAGAAAAGTATTTTTGAAAATTTACTATAGAATGTGTTCATCTGAAAATTTTAATTATGCCTTATTTCGGCCAAAGACATTAATGTTTATTTAAAAGTTAATAAATAACTTTATGCTTCCTAATGTCATTTTCTCAACATAATTATCAACGGTCCAAGGTACAACATAGTACCTCGGTCCTAATTACATTTTTTTTAATTTGCAAAGAAATCAACGATGATCACAAGTCTACATGATTGAAAAAATGTGTGGTGTGTAAAACTCTAGAGTATCCAGACAAAATATGTAATTTTTTGTCCCCAAACTCCAGAACGGGTCCGAGGTCCATCACCTTTCCTTACCGATTTTAATTATTTAATGTCAGCTAGTTGTAAGTAATGTTGTAAAGTAATGAATTACATATGGGTTTCTTGAAGTGAGATGATAACACTGATACCTGATGAATGTGATTTGTGTGACGACGTGTGTTGTAATTATAAATATCAGTATTGCATGAAAATATGTTCTCACCGTTAAGTAAGTCAGTTTTGACAAATACACAGATTCGTAAATAAATAGAGAAAGCAGTGGCAAGATGCCAAGCTCGGTGAAGAGAGGCTTGCATGAAACACCTGGATGGCATTTGATTATTATTCGAATACTCTTTTCTGCATTCTAAACAACTGTGTACTATAGGAAGGGCTTCCCCAGAATATTATGCCGTATCTCAGGCGGGAATGTACTACTATATTTGAAAAATACACGCAACAAGCTTAATGAAAGCTAACAGAATTTGAAAGAATTTTGAATGCGTAATCTTAATGAACTAGATTTAGTGTTTAATTCAATTGTATGGATATTCCATTTGAACTTTGACTGAACTGAGATTGCCGGCAATCGGATTGTTGTTGGTTTACATTCATATTTCAGAACAATTTCCCAATCACGAAACTTATCCATATTTGAAAAAAAGAACATCAAATGATTAAAAGATCTGATATTGGGAAATATATTTCCCTAAAGAAATATATAACATCAGTTTTTAACTCATAAGACATTTTTGATTTGATTTTGTTTTGTCAGTAAATACTGTATGTGGAGAAAAATAATTAAAATATTTCATCATTAAACTTCAAATTACGCAAAAGTTACTTATATTTGCAAGAAAACTGTAAGGTGCTTTCTTTAGTTTTACTTAACTAATTTTGGAGAGAATATTTCATTAAGGAACAAATTTCTACCATCAATATTGTTGTCATATAATTTAGAGGTTTGCAATTTTTGAAAATTCGAAGTCTATTACAAAACTTATAAAATTAATGTGATGTTAAAAGCATAGGATAGTCCCTAGATAAAGCGGTTTCTTTTCGGGCATGCAGAGCGTGCTATAATTTTAATTTCAACCACTAGTGCTAAAAGTGAGACATTGTTCAATTGTTCAGATAAAAACTGTGAAAGCAACAAAGAAAAAAACTTTCGTCTGACAAGCTTCAACTGGTTTTAATGGAACATGGTATTCAATTAACTGATTTTTATTAAATTACTTTAATTTGTTAGTATTGTTAACAAAATAGTAACCCATATCCCCGGCTCTACTCCTATCACAACTAACAAAAGGAAAGGTAAAAAATGAGGCTATCTAAAAAAAATAGTGTATGTCACGCGTGGGAAAAGATAGCACAGGGTAACAAAATAACTTTTTTGTTGCCAGAAATTTTAGAGCTGATTATAGATATTTCAGGGCCGCTGATTCCAAAACTGCTAACTGCTTGGCTGTATCAGCTCTAGTTTTCAAGATACAGTGAAAAGATAGATTTTCGTTACTTTCGGAATAAGTTCATTTCGAGTTAATATGTATAGTCTTTTTCATTAATATTTCATTATAAATCGACAAATTAGAATTCTCCGCGCCTTTTTAGTGGAGTGCACTGTTTCTGTCACATATTTTTAGTGTTTGAGTTATGTATTTAGAAATAACACTTGACGTTTCTTAATCACAATAATTTATCCAATACCTGCCGTAAGTTTTGTCATTTTGCAAAGGTTTTCTAGCCTATCTTTCTATAAATAAGAAAGCAACGAACTACATTAAGCAGCTTTTCGTTTTTGAGTTAATTTATTACATCTGATGTGAATGCGGTTACATCTCATGCACGCTAATTTCCATCTAAAGTGTTCTCGCAGATACGAACAAGGTAAATTAGTTCTATATATGTATAGCTTCCTCAAGAAATCAGTGTTTAAATAGTACAGATATCTTTTACTACATGTGGCTAGTACTCTTTGAAGGAAAATGAAAACCCATTTCTGAGTTCATAAACAGGGCAAATTTGAGTTATTTTGGTGTCATGCTCGGAGATCAGGATGGGGGCTTCTCATATTGTATGCAAGATATACGCGGAACATTTGCGACAGTGAACAAATGGTACAAGAAGTTTAAAATTCGGCGCACTGATGGTGTAGAGAAAGCCTAAAACCATATTAATGATTGTTATAATGATGTTCTTTTCAAAAAGTTGGGTTTGCAGAATATAAGTCAGATGAATGGCGACTTTTGACAGACAGCTCAAGGATAATTTTGAAGTGTGTGCTTTTACACGACGGCAACAAATACGGCTTTGTTCCAATTGGTCACTTACTATGTATAAAAGAAGAGTACCCAACAATTTCTTTAGTTTAAAAAAAGATGGAGTATGATGAACATCCGTGGGTAATTTGTGTTGATCTGAAGATGGTGAATATTCTTCTCAGTCAACAAAGTGGCTACACCAACTATCCCTGCTTTATATTTCTGTGAGATAGCAGAGCCAAAAGTGAGCATTTGGGTGAGCCAAACTTGGCCTCTGAGGAAATATATAGTTGTAGAGGAAAACAATGTGATTAATTTACCTTTAGGTACTCTAGAGAAAATTATTCTCTGCTTTGTATATCGAGCTAGGCTTGATGAAGCAATTTATACAGTCGTTGGGTATGGGATAGTTCGTACTTCCAGTGTTTATTACGTACATGTCCGGGAGCCACCAACGAGGAACTGAAAGCAGGGATTTTCGATGGTTCGTAAAAAAGAAACCTCGTAAATGATTCAAATATCTTGGGATTCATGAGCGAAAATGACTCGAGTGTCTGGTCTTCTTTTGTTCTAGTTGTGAAAAACGTTCTAGGAAAGTATAAAGCAGCAAACTTTTCACTATTAGTAGAAAAAATGCTTTCCAATTTCCATGTGATTGGCTGAAATGGGTAATAAGGCCCATTACCTATAGAGACACTTGGATTGCCTTCCTTCACTTGATAATCTAAGTAAAGAGTAGGTGAAAGATTTCACCAAGATAATCACCAATAGAAGAGAGAGATCGAAGAAAATGAGATACACATATTATGGCAGTGTACTGTTGGAACATGCAGCGAGACTACTACGGCATTTCTCACTTCAAAAAATCGATTTAAAAATTCTTTTTGGGTGTTGAATGAATGGTTAATTTTGTGATTTTTTTTCATATTTTGATAAGAAATTATGTGATATACAGTTATCTAATTAATAAATTTCATTTATAAAAACAAATTTATTTTACTTTTCAACAACTTAACACCTGTAAAGTAAATATTTTATGTCCACGCCATTGGTGCTTCCAAATTCTAGGGCACGCCGAGTAGAAGTGAGGTATATGATAACAACTCTGTATTTACAAAACTAGAGCTCATAGGGTAAAGCTAATGCAGTTTTTGCAATCAGTGACATCGAAATACCCAGGAAAACTTTTAATATCTGAGGCACCGAAATGTGTGTTCTTCTTCTTTTGTCGCACTACGGTCCTTTAAGTTTAGCCTTGGCGTCTCGAACGATCTTTTCATGACCACTGTAACATACTGTGTAATCGCCTGAGTCCAGCATTCGTTTCCCTGTCCATTTCATTTCTTGTAAAGCAGCTATCGAAATTTTATATTTAGCTAGTTCCTCTTTCAAGATTGCCAATGCACCCGGTTTAAACAAGTTCCTCACATTCCAAGTTCCCAGAATCATATCCTTTTTCCGTTTAATATGTCGTCTTCCAAAAAGTCCGGCATTTTTCTTCGAGTTTCTGAACAGTATTTTTTTCTGGAGAAGGATTGTTAGCCCATCGTCCAACCCCCAACCTGGAGGACCGGGATTTTGTACAGGGTTTACTCCCCCGCGTTTTTCAGCTACCGCCAGCTACAAAGAAACGGAAGAAGATAAGGGGGGACAGTGAAGAATATGATTAGAATAGAAGATTAATTTAGAAGTGACTCCCTAGCCCTTGCAACCTAATAGCGTCGGGGTCGGAAACACAAGAGTTGGCTGATACGAAGATTAGCCTACATGATAGAAAACAGAAGTGTGCCACAAGTAAGTGGAAGCATTGACACACGAAGTTAGTGGGGATGACAGGATGTTTAGGGGAGGGACAGCGGACAGCTGCTCCGATTAGTCGCCTTCTACAACAGAGGGAGGTCCCGTGGTGCTATTCTACTAAAGCCCCCTACACCACACGGGATCATGAACTGTGTCACATCAAATGTGTGTTGCCCAGTGGAATTTATTTGGCTAGTAGGATTGCGCCACTCGCCCTTCGGCCTCGTGCCGCCTCATTTTCTACTCGCAAAATAAAATGTCACTTACCCATCAAATCGTAAATAACTAATCTTAAAATGTTAATGTTAATAACTCGTGATATGATGAAAAATTATAAATCACAAAATCAAAATAAACTGAACCGATGTATATTAGAACTGATAGGTACTACATCATATCAAAAAGCAAATTATCGATAAAGTACAAATCACGTTCTATATCTACACAGACAATTTCTCGAATTATATTTTATAAACAGAAAAAGGAATAGGATATAAGTTATCTAAAAAAGAAGTAGGAAAGAAATAATGAAGAAGGAAAAGAGAAGTAAGGAGAAAAAGGAGATAGACAAAGAGGAAAAGATGGAGATAAACAAGGAAAGGAAAAAGGTGAAGAATTAATTGTTAATAGTAACAGTTAAAAACTGTGATGTACTATGGGAAGAAGAGAAATCTGTGCACGGTATCTTGAACTCTGGGATCTCTATTATAGCTCACTGGAATGAAGGTGAATTATAAATGTAGATGGCAACGAGCGTTTCTTACCAGAACTGGTTTGAAGGTATTCCTTCTGGTGCAATAAAAACTATTGCAAGGGCATATCAACTACCGGCTTCTGTTATAATCCATAGTGTTCTATGTGATGAATCGATGTGATGAAATGAAGTGACGTGTGAAGGAATCGACGTACTGAAGCGAGAAAATAGAGTACGATTATCTGAATATCTACATTCCTTATAGAGTTCAAGAAAACGTGCACAGATAGTGAATCCACATTGATGTCCATGAACAAAACAAAGGGCCATCTCAGCATCCACTCCAAGGAAGAGGGAACTGAACGATAAACCTGATTGAAATGAAGGTCATTGACCCGGAAACTTTACAAAGGACGCTCGTACTACTAAACAAAAATATTTAGTTCTACGAACAATATGAACAGATTTGGGCTTCGTAAAATTTTTAATGTTACCTTACTTCGAACCGACCGTTATTAAAAAAATTAATTTAACATGACATTCAACAAACGTTGAACGTCTGCTTGTTGTGACTGCTGTGTCTGTTACTGCTTGTTCTAGTTTCGTAAAGGTTTGTGTTTTGTGTCACTTCTTAAGACATGCATCATAACTGCGTAAATAGCACAAATTCTTTTTGTTATGTATTGGGAAAGTTAATTCTGAAGTTGTAAAATCCGAAAACGTAATTCACTTGTAAAGAATAGCTACTATCTTTATTTTTGGTATAAGTTTGGCGACCAGATCAATAAACATGTTCCTGATTTATGTTATTTGTTATAGGTTACACTTCTGACAGAATGGATAAAAAGATAACGTTACATGCCCTTTCACGTGCCCATTATGAGGAGGGATCGAACAAATCAGATAATGGACTGTGATTTATAACCGACAAAAATGGCTGGAATTGCCAGGAAACTAGGAAAACTAATATATCGTAATTTACCATTAGCTATAAAACTCTCTACACTACAGTGAAGAGTTGCTGATACTAGTGCCTCCTGTGAATGTGAACACAGTCAACACGCAGAAGACAGCGCATAAGTCCGTGAATCTGTACTGACCCAACATTTCAAACTTCCTACGAATCAAATGAGTCACACTTTTTGTCTCAAGGGTATCTGAACAATCTCGTTAGCGATTTGAATTTGTCGAAACAACAGAATAATCTTTAGATTCGCAATTCAAAGAACGGAAACTGATTTTCCGAGACACGAAACTGAAGTTTATTTGCGACCGGCATGCTCACTTTTCTACAAATTTTTGCAAGGAAGGGAATATTTTAGGCTTGATTCTTCACTTTTCTTTACTCGTATGTTGAATTATTTTTGCTGTCTTGATATCTTGTTGTCATGGAGTGTCATTTCACTAGGTACATACCGATACATACCGATACATACAGATACATACGGATGCACACGGATGCACACGAAAGCACACGGATACAGATACACCATCTCCTTCGCACGACGCCACTCATCAGCTCTTTCGAGTGGCGCGTCTGTTTTCGAAGTATTGGTTTAAATGGAGGTATTCACTCAAGCAGTGTAGTCGCGCTGCTGTGGCGTTCGGTGGCCTAATCCCGGTAAATCTCCAGCCAGCCTCTCGGCCTCCGGAGCCCACAGCGGCGTCACTCCAGAAACCTTCCTCTTTCGCGGTGGCCGAGTGGAAAGGGCTCTGCCCCACTGGCTCCGTGTGAAGGCAACCTTCTAGCAAGAGAGAGTATGCGTTTACGGAAACAAACACCACATGAAAACTGAGACCGATACAAAAAAACTAAAAATTGAACTAAGGGAAAATGTCTTTCTAGAAACATATTGTTTTGTTCTTGTAACAGAAAAAAAGTAATTTTGAAGACTAGTGTACAAATCAAAACATGGAATGACAAGAGGTTTGCCATTCGAGTCAGAGGAACTAGTGGAAGATTTCAAGGGGTCCGCAATACAATGTAAGGAAAGAAATGGTCTTGGACCCCTTCTGTGGCGTGATGGGGTGGCGCGGCGCGGGGTGCAGAGTGAGTAAAGTGTGCCTTATCCTCCGGCAGCGCAACCGCTCATCGAGGATTTGGCCGAGGAGACGAAACACGTGACCCATCTCCGGAAGCACCACCTGCACATGTTTCTCACCCCCGCCCTCACCACGTGGGCGGCGCACGGCGTCGGAGACATGCTGACCGCCTTCCCGTTACTAATCGCCCGCTGCCAGGTAGGAGCGGCGCCTGGCGCCCACGCGCAGGCCCTAGCTGCTAGCTCCTCCCTCGCCCCGTTGCCCATGCACTTATTCACTGTCACCAACTAAATGTCAAAAACACACGTACTATGTGCTTCGAATAAACACTTCTTTAATAGCAAGCTTATTAGATGGGCGTGGTTACTATTTCTTAAAAAACTAACTTTCACGGTGTTGTCTAATTCGAACGCTCTGAAAACCTGTACATAGCACATTCCCGTATGAGCTGTACTCTGTAACTTGTACATACCACATCCCCGTATGACCTTGTACATACCACATTTTTGAATTTTGCTCCACATGGCCGCCCAACGTTAAGAACTAGTATTGACTCCTACATTCGACGAGAGAAACGCTCTCACAAGGAAACCTCGCGAAATGTCCCCCGCCGTTTTTAATTAATTTAGGATAGTGATTAATTATTTTTTCCGGGTGCGTCAATTTATATGCTCATTAGTCTCGTGTATTGCATATTACATCGCGAGAGGTGGCAGTGTTTCTCCCCGACTAGAACATGACATACGGCGCCAACATACTCATATGCTAGCGGAGGTTTCCCTTTCCAGGTATCTACACTATCGGAACACCACCTCAGCCAGGACAAGCTCTAAGCTCCCGGCTGGTCTCCCGACATGTGTGGAAGGGTAATACCTTGATGTACGTCTGTGTGTAACGGGAGAGGAAGGGTCAGGGATGAAGAAATATCGAAAGCAGTCTGTTGCCCGTTCGTTAGAGGACTGCTCCGGTATTCGCCTGGTCTTGATGGGATAAACCACGGGAATGCAGATCTGAACAGCCGGCGGCTAGTATTCTCGACACAGAACACAGAATTCGACCTAGCTATTTAACCAGTGCCGAAAGTCCGACCGTCGAGAGTCGAAACCTTAGACCTTTCGGTCAGAAAGTTTGGGTAGTATGTTTTAAGAGATGAAGAAATAGATCTGATGATTTTTTTCTTTTCATACGAAAAACGTTTACAGGGGGATTAAAACACTTTCCGGAAAGTTTGAGTTTCGCACAGTAAAACGCATTTTTTAAATAAAGTTCCATAAAGTATGTGACAGAACACATAAGATACCCATTTCGGTGCAGTAACTACTTGACTGTCAGGGAAACACCGCATCCTAGGCGCAAGTGCCAACATTTCGACCGTCATTCTGCGACTTTGTTGAGGGCGAAATGCGAGGGAGGGAGGTCGCAGAATGGCGGCCGAAACATTGGCATCTGTTCCTAGGACTCGGCGTCTCGAACACAGCCAAGGAGTTCCTGACTCCGGCCGCGGAAGCCTACGCTACCATTTCAGTGCATTTTTATAATCATTGGTATGAGTGGGGAAATCTCGAGAGGTTTAACCCGGTTTTATATAAACATTTTTCTTTCCAATTTGTTGGATCATAAACAATACAATTTATGCGAAGATAGATAATACAATAGTATATATTATAAAAATATTTCCTCTTCTCCGGAGAGTAAAATCTGTCTTACACCGTAATATATAGAACATGCACATATTCATCCACATATAGGTAGTTTGTTTTCTATACAACAGTTGCAGATGGTTTGACACCGTAATATGTTTGACGTTTGACACCATGTACTAAGAAATATATAATTTAATTAAAGAATTGATTTCTTAAAAATCATTGGCAAATAAAAAAGACTCATGTTAATAAAAAGAGTCCTGGTATCATTCATTCATATCATTCACGTTCATTGCTTAATGTGGAATTACTGTTCACATAAAATAGTTATATAAGCAGCAAGGTCGTTATAGAGGTTCTAATGATCGAGCAGCGACAAGAAACTCAAAACTTTGGCGAGAGCTTATTGTTGCCTATGGTCGTTAGAACTGGTCAGTTAACGTCCGTGATATATACAATATCTTATTGTTTACCCAATTTTAATGATTCATATTGCTCCTGATTGCCTTCGATACGAAGCTCGATATACACTACATAACTTATCTGGATCGAGAGGATCATGGTTACGAGGGAAATATGGAAACAGTTGAATGATGCTACTAACTATATAGTTAACGAGTAAATTAGTTAATCTGAATCCATAAAATAAGGTAAAAACAAACTCTTTTATGTAGTACCACTGACAACTGGTTCTAACGATCCAACGACGACAAGCCCGATGTCTTTGGCCTAACGCTCTTGGTGCATAAACTATTATCAAGAACTCGAAGAATAAATATTAGCAAAGATTAATTGTACATATTTAATAAAATCGTGATGTTACATCACCTTCTCTCTCCTTGTATGTGAAACGCGCCTGCAAAGTTATACTACTAAATGAACCTGCCAAAGTGTTTCCAACCGACAAACGTTATTTCTGTTCGCCGAGACTTAATCTCAAGTACTTTGAATTGGCTCCCCTGGGCCTTACTGCTACACCACGCAATAGTTTGGCCGCAGTCACATTTCCAACTCTTGAAGAGCAATAGCTTCTCCCATTATTTCCATATGCAATTTTCGATATTTCGAGTTCAATGAAAATTACTCCTGCGTCTTTTTTAAAAGCATTTTCCCTTACTAAAGCCGCACAAAAGAATCAAAGAAAAAAAATAGTCTCATTTAGGAGAAAATGTGTTTTATAAATTGCATTGTCCTCAAGCAGAATTTACGGAAAAAGCTACTATTTAAAAAATGTAGTACATGACCGTTTTTAAAGAGCTGCTAATTTAGAACCCAGAGAGACGAATTCAGAAATTTCAACGAAAATGAGACCTGCGGTATTTTTGTAAGCGTCCTTTGCTTTCTACGAGGAGCAATGGACAAAATTTGACGTTGTTATTGATAAAATAATACAAATTACATTAACATCAAACAAACACCCATTTTTTCAAACAATTGTATATGATCTTATTTAAAGATATATTTTTAACTTTTATTTAATCGAAAATCTGTCATCAAAATTTTGTATTTTTGTCGTGTGATTAATAATAATATTAATGTTATTATAAGCATCAAAAACATCAAACACAAGTCAATATATGTGATTATTATTATTATTATTATTATTATTATTATTATTATTATTACTGTTTTCAAAAATATAGAGGGGTCACAAAAAATGTGAATAGCATTATTTTTACCTTTATTTGGCATATACAGGGGAAAAGTTAAAGAAAAATGTTGGAACCGTTTCTGAGGAAATAATTGTTTAAGCATTGCCTACATTTCACGCAAAATTACGCGAAAATTACTGATTTACGAAAAATTGTACATGACCTGCTTTCAAGAACAGCCTTTGAACAGAATATTTCACTAAAAAAATCAGTTTCTTCAATATTGTAGTTGTAAGAAGGGGCTGAAAAAAATTGAACTATTGCAATTTCCGAAAAATCAGGAAATTTCAGCGAAAATTGAGCTGGCATCATTTTTGAGCGTCCTTTGTGCTATCCGAGGGACAAGTTAAATAAAAGCATTTGGAGCAATTTTGAGCAACTTTTGAAAATGTCAATGAGGATTAATGTAAAGTACCTTTAAATCCAAAATATCCTTTTCGAACCTGCAGGACCTCGAGTTCGTTCAGATTGATCAGCTAGTATCAATTTTGGAGAAAATTGTATGATTGATTTAGGCACTTCCGTTGACCACATATAGACGAAAAGACGGACGGACAGACGTTTTGCCTTGAATCGACTTTTCGATGTCAAGGTCACAAAAAATCTTGGATTCTGACAAAAAAGTGTTTACTACCTATTCTAGAAATAAGATTTATCCATTTTTTCGTTCCTTGGGCTCAACAATATGAGTTTTTTCTGTCAAAAATCGTCGATTTTCGTCAAAAGTTTAGAATACATTTTCTTTGCTACATATGTACGTAGTATGTTGAGAAAGTAAAAAGTGAAGTAAAGAGAACACTATTGTGTTAATAATTCCTTTTGTAGGATGCTAAGGTTCCCTTCTACATTATCAGTTCGCTTCTGTCCATTGCAGTGTACATTCTCCAATTACACGACGCGGGTCTGGGCTCATTGGAAATGATCTGAAAAATATGATACTAATTTGAAAAAGCTAGGTGATTTTATTTTCTGATATTCCATGAACTTTATAAATTGCAGAACTCTTTTCAAAAAACATTTTCCAATTAGCCTACAAAATATATACCAACAACATGCATCGATATAATAAGTAATGTTCTGCAACAGGCAATTAGGGCAAACAATCACAATGTTGTCACATAGAGTGAAACTTGTGAACACAAGTTGTTGAACTGGTCTACATTGTTTTGTTGAACTGGTCTACAAAAATAAACTTTTTCTTTTGCAAGTATGAAAATAACAGATTCAAATACATTAAACACAAAATAAGTATTTTACATTTTGAATTCAAATATCATTTCAGTTTTCCCCCATCAGGCAGGAGTGATATTCAATTGAACGTTTTAAATTTTTTGATAAAATATTAACTAGCTTTCCAACTCTAAATGGTAGTCTACTCGTCTTGACTTACATTATGACTACTCATTATGTGCCTAGCAAGGGGTAATGATGACTTTCGGTCATATTCTGTAATTGGAACATCCCTCTTCTTGGTCCAGCAGTAGTCAGACATTATATAACAACTACACTTGCATTAGTATCTGTTTTCCTCTGTGGAAATTTACTGATTAAAACGCTCACCGTGCTCATGGCTGACAGCCCCACAATTTTTCGGGAGAAAGTCTGTCAGTCTAAGAAGTGAATTTTCAAAGCTCTGTTACATTCCATAAATTTATAAGAATGCAGAAGATCAGCCACTACTTCCGATAGTTTTCTGCTTTTTGATTTCCAAGGAAATTGCAATATAAATTTTTGAAATACTGGCAGACTACTTTTTCCAGTGGATTTAATAATTCTTCAATATGGTCATCCACCATTAATGACCGCATTTGTAGTCCTAAAGATCTCTTCTGTCAATTTAACATCACTTACTTCGGGAAATTTCGATTTCAAGAACAAGAATCCATCATAAAGTTTATCCATAACTTTTATTTCATTCCTCCTAATTCAATATGCAATGGAGGTACATATATTTTTCAGGTATTCAATAAATTGACATGACATATTTTTCGTTCAGGGATACGAGATTCCTTTAACATTTGTCAAACAGAAATGACAATCACTTAGATGATCCTTCGGTCCCTTCAAATCTTAGGAATTGCAAATGGCATGTGATGTGAACAATTTTTTATCAAGACACACAGAAAATGTGTTTGGGGCCAGCTCATTCAAAATCACAATCTTGACTGCCAAAGTAATGTTGATAACACTTTTCCTCAAATGGCGTTAAATTTCGCCTTTGAGTTTTCAAAGTCAGCTCGCCACAAATGCAACAGAAATTATCTGCATGATTTACACACGTTCTTGGTATTATAAAAATATAAAACACTAAAACACAGCTTACACTGTTTACTTCTAAACACAAATGAAGGAAATGTATCACAAGTGATATTAGTGTGAACATGCTCATAGACACTTCGATACTCACACATGACAATGCCAGATTAATTGGTCCGAGCATGTCAAAACATGAATGTACCTGCACAGTATTGCCTGTTGGTGTTTCAACATGATATTACACATAATTTTCTTAAATATAGCTGGATTAAAATCACTACATATGAGGTAAAGTTTCCTATGACATGTCAAAGAGAATGTTAAAATAATATTTCAAGAAGTTGCTGTCAAAAAAACTATGCGTGACGGAAAAATTCTCAGTACACTTCTGAATTCAATATGAAAAAAGCACTAGATTCACTAATCAGATTTCTTGTGAAGAAAAAACCTTGCCGACCAGTATCAGCAAGATCGCGAGATCAACTTTAGATAGCATCAACATCCACGAAATCATTTTAAAACATGTTAGTTTGGGAATTACGACGAGAAATCTTTAAACTTCGAATAGTTCTAATTTCGTTCGGAAACGGTCTGTTTGCTAAGTTACAACATTCATAAGACGTGGGCAGAAAGAATGTTTTAACTCTAGTAGTGAGTTTTCTGTATCAGAAGGCAAGTAGCACCCCTTCGGTCGGAAAGCGCTGTCTTGGAAGTCGGCAAGGGCTGTGGCAATTTAACTTTGCTTCATCAGCGATCACCCGCAGATTGGTTTTTCGCGTGCGACGGTGCGTGGCTTGGAACGGGGGGGGGGGCGGCGGGCGCACGTCGGGTTGGAGGGGCCACCCCGCGCCGCACCGCGTCGACCGCTCCGTTCCATTACGTTTGCTCAACACATTGCCATGCAAATCCGAAATGCATGGCCTCGCCGGAGGGAGACAGCTGCAACAAGTGGATGGCGCGGCGAGGGCGCGTACGGCCCCTCGCCTGGGGAAGGGGGCAATCGCAGTGGGGGCGGGGGCGCCCTTCCATGGACCCCCATGGCGCCTGCATTGCAATGCACTGGGGAGGAAGAAGAAAACGGGCAGATAGGACTACTCGGCAGGAGAATTCGCGGGATGGGGGAGGGTTGGCTGCCGTGGGGGCGGGGACGAGCCTCCGCAAAGGCGCACACGCTGTTCAATCAGTAGTGACAATAATGACGTGTGTTCGGTTCCTTTACAGGGATTGTAACAGTAATACATTGCTTGGAGATATCATTTTCCGCTCGTATATCTAATTTCGTAGCGAATATTTCATGAAAATTTCTAATCACACACACACTAACCACAGCCATCATCAGCAATCACCGCCACGACCACTAATCACCGCCACCACCGCCAAATACCGCCACCACCACCACCACCACCACCAAACACCGCCACCACCACCACTAATGACCGCCGCCACCATCTATTAGAGAATCATCATCTGTTTTCCGCAAACGACACGCGGATGATATATGCTCTGTACAAATCCTATGCTATCCTTGCATATTATGTACAAATTAAATGTACACATGAGAATCCTGTCGTCTTTATTCACGACGCTACACCACCACCACCACCAGCACCAATCACCACCACCACAACCACAACAAATCACCACAATCACCAATCACCCAAAATTATCATCACCAATCACCACTTATCACCACCACCAATCACCACCAAACACCACCAATCACCACCTCCAATCCTCACCACCACCACCAATCACCACCATCATTCACCACCATCATTCACCACCACCAGTCACCATCACCATTAACAATAATATCCACCAATCACCATTTCCAATATCCACCACCACAAATCATCACCACCAATCACCTCTATCATCACCACCAATGACCACCCACAAATACCACCAATCACCACCACCACCAATTATCAGCACCACCACCAATACCCATCACCACCACCAATCAGTGATCGTAGGAGTGATTAGAAGTGGTGTGGTGGCGGTGATTGGCGGTAGCGGTGATTGGTGGTGGTGTGGTGTCGGTGATTAGTGGTGGTGTGGTGGCGGTGATTGGTGGTGGTGTGGTGGCGGTGATTAGTGGTGGTGAGGTGGCGGTGATTGGTGGTGGTGATGGCAGTGATTGGTGGTGGTAGTGCCGGTGATTGGTGGTAGTGGTGGTCGTGGTGACGGTTATTGGTGATGGTAACAGTGATTGGTGGTGGTGTGGTGGCGGTGATAGGTGGTGGTGTGGTGACGGTGATAGGTGGTGGTGGTGACGGTGATTGGTGGTGGCGGTAGTGGTAGTGGTAGTAATGATAGTAGTAGTAGTAGTAGTGGTAGTAGTAGTGGTAGTGGTACTGGTACTGGTAGTGGCACTGGGTGGTGGCACTGGTAGTGGTACTTGTAGTGGTACTAGTAGTGGAAGTGAAAGTGGTAGAAATGGTGGTAGTGGTGGTAATGGTGATAGTAGTGGTCGTGGTGGTGGTGGTAGTGATAGGGGTGGTAGTGGTAGGGAGTTTAGTAGTCGTGGTTTTAGTGGTACTGATGTGAGTGGTAATGGGAGTCGCAATAGGGGTGCCATTAGGAGTAGCAGTAGCTGTAGGAGTAACAGCAGCAGTAGTGGTTGTAGTGATGATGGTGATGGTGATTGGTGGTGGTGATGATGGTGATTGGTGGTGGTAATGATGGAGATGGTGAACCAACTTTGTAACATCACTATTCATTTTACGTTCACGAAGCGCAGTAAAATGGGAACGAGCGTGTTTGGGCACGTTTGTGTTTGTCGCCGAAGTACACAAAAGTATTTTTTTTAAATCAACATGACCTTATTTGAATATTTTGTTTTTATAAACAAAAGATAAAAATATTTAAAGCTTATATTCGTACAGTATTACACACAAAGTACACTAGTACAATGAACAATTTCTTGTCACTTTTAGACAATATTACGCTGTGCTGTGCAATACATAACATGTAGTCAAGTGTCATGATACCTTCCTGCAATAACCTACAACGGACAAAACTAGAAGTGACCATTGTGACCTACTCCCTTTAATGTCGACGCGGTACTTTCACTTGAGACGCTCTTGGCCTGAAATACTACGCGCTGTCCAAATTTCGGGAATTAAAAATTATCAAAAAATGATTTTTATAGATATTAATCTATTGCTCCTTTCTAGTCAATGATTCCCGCTTATAAACGATACGAACAAGATTTAGATCTGAAGACATTTCCATATCGATAGAAGTAGAAACTATTATGATTGAATGTAGTGTTAACATCGATTTCGTCCTCGCTCATCGCGTGAATTCATTTGGTTGCGATCCGAACATATTCAATTCCTGTGTAATTGCAGTGCAGTAGCACAATGTTCGGATGGCTGGCCATCAATCAGCCGGCGCGCCTTGCGAGAAATGCCTGGAGGGCTAGGAGGCCCGAGAGGCGCGCGGCTCGCGGCGGCAGGCGCTGGTATTTGTGGGCGGAGCGGAGCGGGGCGGGACGTGCAGCGGTGGAGGCGGGGCATTGGGCAGGGGTGGGGCGGGGCGTGGAGGGGCGTGGAGGGGCGGGGGCGGGGCATTGGGCAGGGGACTGCGCGTTGTCGCGGAACCGCGAAGGCAACGTGCCAACGACCGCCCATCTCTCTTTCTGTCTCTCTAACAACTTAGATATTCATCCTCATTTCCCGTAATTAAGTTTGCCAGGGCGATGAGTGTCCTAGAGGACCGCAATTATAGTCGACTTCCGCTGCTAAATAAAAGAGGCAAAATCTCGCTCCGCAGAGGGACATTGTGACAAAACTCAGAAGTAGCGTGCTTCTTCCGTGTGGAATGCTTTGCGACTCAAAATTCATTATTATTAACCTATTCTATTATTGTTAATGGTATTATATGTTATATTTTTTACAAGAACGCTTACTCCTTTTCTCGTGGAAAGTTCCTAGGGGGCTAATAATAAATTAAGTCGTTGACTTTGCCCTACACCACGCATGGAAAGAAATGTATCTCTCGAGACATGACGAGCACTGTATCTCCAGTGCAACTACATAACTTGACCCGCACTATCATAAATCACTTGAGCCGTACTATAAGAAATCACGGTCTAGGAAGTTGTCTATGCTTCTCCCGTTCTCTCCACACAGTCACACGTGACGTTTTCGAGAAGAATAATTTCTTAGGGTGGAAAGGGGACGTCTTTCGTATTATTCTTAATTTCATGAGACTCGATTTATATATTTCCCCTTGTTTATAATTATTATTTCAGTAAAAAAAATTGAAATGTTTGCAACCTTTTCATTAATATGCACTCATACATTTTACTTAATTTTAGAATTCCCAAAGTTGAAAATACTGGAAAATAGTCACCCTAATTTACGCCTGTCCGGAAAACCACATTTTGAGTTCATCACTTCAAAAAATCACTCCCAAAAACTATGTGGCTGTCTACCCATTTAATTTGTCACCTTACGCCACTGTTCAGGTCATATCTTCGTAAGTACTACATAACCATCAAATCCTTCACACATTCCAGGTATGTCCATAAGCCGCCCAGCGTAGTACAAATAGAGAACGTGGTTTACATTTCAGATACTAGATCAAAATCATTCACATTAAAAATGATACAAAGTGGAAAATTTTTAATTTCATATCAAGACTAGGGGTGTTACAACAGTATATATTTTCTCGAATTATTCTAACTTTTGTAATTTTCGAAAATTCAGAGAGGCCAGCACAAATGAAATCTGAACCATTTTTAAGTGTTCTTTAAGTTATAAGGGGAAACAATTTTAAGAAAAAATAAAAATATCCATAACTTGAAGCAAAAATTACACAAAAACTACTGGTTCTTTTTAATAATTGTACACGACGTAACTTGAACTAATTTTTAGAACATATTGCAATAAGGAAACTAGTGGTGCAACAACAGCACATACTTTCTCGCATTGCTTCTAAATTTGCCATTTTCAATCATTTTGTGAGTTCAACGAATGAGACCCGCGCAAATCTTTCAAGCTTCACTTCTATCCGTGGAAAAAAATTGAAGAAAAAATTTGGAGTGGTTTTTGAGAAAATGTTTTTGACATATATTGGATTAATTTGAAGCCCAAATTACGCAAAAATTACTAGTTTTTTTTTCAAAAAACTGTACATGACCTTTCCTAAAGAGCTGATGTTTTAGAAAATACTTTGTCTGAGGCAAAAATCTCCATCTTCAATTTTGTTTTTGAAATGTTAACTTTTTGCAATTTTCGAAAATATAGAGAGTTCAACGAAAATACTGTCCCGTGATAAATACAAGGAGAAATTTTAAAGAAAAAATTTGGTGCAGTTTTAGACAAAAATTTGACTCAAAAAATTGAAAATTGCATATATTTCCCCCAATCGTTCGCGAAAACTACTCATATTTTCGAAAAATTGCGCATGTCAAGAATTGTCTTTAAGGAACATATTTCATTATGTAAAAATCTCTACCTTCAATATTTTTGTTGAAGGAAGTCGCGCAAAAAAATTGCATGTTTGCGATTTCGAAAAATCTGAAATTTCAACGAATAAGAGACCTACCTCATTCTCTTATCATTCCTTCACGCTATCCGGGGACAAAGTTTAATAAAAAAAATTGGAGCCAATTTTGAGAAAGTTTTGAAAATGCTTTTGAGGCTTCATGTAGAGGACTCTCAAAAATTAAAATATCCGTTTGTAACTCGCAAAACCTTGAGTTCATTCAGATCGAAAGAGGAACATCAATTTTGGAAAATATCCGCTGAACGGTTGAGGCGCTAGCGCAGACGAACGCGCAGACGCACACACGTTTTGCCGTCAATCCTTTTTTCAGTATCAAGCACTCACAAAATCCCGATTCTGGCCACACCACGAGTTAGAGGAAGTAATTTACTATAGGAATATGATTTATCACAATTTTCTTTATTTTCGTTGAAATCTGATTTTTTAAAATTTGAGAAAGTTCGAAATTGTTGGGGGATCTTCTTAAAAATACAATACTGAAGATATAGAACGAAATGTGTTCTTCAATGTCAACTTTTTATATATTCATGTACAAGTTTTGGAAAACATACGTATATTTGGCTTACTTGTGGGTGAAATATACGCAATTAAGAAATTATTTTCTCAAAAACGGCTCCTAATTTTTATTTATTTCTTTTCTCAAACGAGTAAAGTATTTGGCATTTTAGGTCAATTGAACGACCTTGCAGACCAGGTAACGATGTCCCTCCTACTTGAGCCTAGTTTAATTCCAATGGTTGGAGATAAGAGAGACGTGACGAACATGACGAATACAGCAAAGTACTATCTGGCCTAATTCGATGTCCTGAGAATTTGAAACGGAGATTTTGGTTTTGGAGGAACTTTGCATGAAGTCTTAACATGTTCAACGTTTTCTCAAGTATGACTCGATTTTCGTCCTGGAGGAATGATCATGGCAGGAGAAATGGTTTTGAGAGGGGACTGCAAGGAGGTTGAACGCATGTAGCCATCGGCTCCTCCGCACATGACACAGGAGCAACGCAAATTGCTTTCCGTCCGTCGTAGGGGACAGTGTATGCAAACACGCACGACGGCACGAAGAGAATTCCGAAGCAATATAGTAGGTTACTATAATAGGTTTTATGATGTATAATAGGTTAATATAATTAGTTACTTTAGGATCATCCATACTGTTATTGAACTTCTTGCAAATTAATTTACTTTGGACATCGTAAAACTCATATCACAGTTGCAACGTGAAGTTAAATATTTAGAGATTGACACACCCTAAAAGCAATTGGCAATAACTTTATTAGTGCATCAAGAAATTTCGGAAACCTTTTTTAAAGAAAATATCAAAAATATTGTTGTGGTAGACTCTGTACTTCAACACGTTCCACAGGAAATATCACAGGTGACACCATATCCACAGATTTCTCCGGTCACAGATTAATTTTATCTTGAATATCCAATAGTTCATAAAACATCATTAAAAACTCTTTCTTTCAAAAGTTTAAAAAATTATTGATTGATTGAACTTTACGTAGTTCAATTTTAGACTCTCTCATACGTTTTGTTGGCTGACATTTAACTTAATCTATTTTTATTCTAATTACTACCATTACATTGATGTAGTTATCTCTAGTAAATACCTACTGTAAAAATTCATTTCAAAATACTTTTAGGGATGAATCGAAGGGATATATTTTGCTAATTGTAGTTGGTGAATTGTTTCTTGGGGCTAGGTTTGTGTGTGTGTGTGTGTGTGTGTGTGTGTGTGTGTGTGTGTTTGAGTTTGTTAATTGATATATTGTGATTGTTTGTGGAGAAATTATTGGAGTGATGTGTTATGCGATTGATAAGTTGATTTGTTATTGGAGTGATGTGTTATGCGATTGATGATTTTAAGTAAATTAGAGAGCGTTTGAAATTAATCTGGGGAACTTATTTCGGACTACTTGTATTTTATTTACGTTGGATGAAGCGATATTTGTCAGGGGCGGCATGCATGTACAACAGTGGTCTCACTGTGGTTTTGTTTAATTGCGATCAATTTTATTAGCTTAGATTGTGTATTTAAGATGATTTGAGTTGAATTAGTCTGATTTTGGCATGCTAGATTTCAATGTTTGTGATTTTTCCAGTTGTCTGGTATCTAGATTTAATTTTAACTGTTCGATGGTTTGATTTGGTGGTGTCCGGGTGTTTGTCTGTCCGTTTCTCTATCTCTGTTCGTATTGAAATTGAAAACAAAACTATTTCCAATTGATAGTTCTAATTAATAATGTCACATATATGATGTTTATTTTCACCTCAAACGTGTACGAGTCCAGAAATTTCAATATTTGTGTTAGCGTCCCTAAATAAACTTACAAATCTATCATATTGTAGTTTTATAAATCAAAAGCTTTCGTCCTGCTTAACTTCAAACTTTTAAATAAGTCTGGGGAGAGGTCATTCATATTGTGTAGGTATGGTAATACTTCTGAGATCTGTGGCATATCTCATTATGTTCTTTGTAGCCTGAAGAGGGGGAAAAGCCTTTCTCGATACGCAGCGTATGTAGAAAAGGATAGAAAAACGCGGTCTTTTTCTGAAGCACTGTTTGCCTCTAAAATAATTTTTGTGTTTTGCTCCGTCAGAACTCCAGTGATCAAATAACTTCCGATGTATTGTAGTTAACATCCTCCTGACAGACATTAATACGTTTTATAGCTCTAATGATTTGCTATTCATTTAAGCAAGTAGAAAACATGGGCAGATGAAGTGCGTGATTTTTACATTGTGACTGACGTTGCATTTTGCATTGCGAGTTTTCCCGGATGAATATAAGTAACAAACGCCTTCAATTGCAAAATGTTAGGAAACGCTGATGATCTAGATGTTATTAAGCCACCTTAAATAAATATTTTTTTTAAAAACAACCCCTATTTACTAAGAGAACACAGCTTAAAATTATAGGATTTACACGTCCAAAGTTTTGAAATAAAAGTTATTTCAGTAAATTTTTACTTTGAAAAGCAAAAAAGCCTGATTCACTGAGTTATGCCGAGAATAATTTCCACAACTCAAATGTAACGGAATGACCCCTGGTTTGGTAGGGTTGCACTTGTAACAACTCCACATTGCGCAGGCACATGCCATTAAGAATATGCCTTGCAAACTCACTGCACGAGGACAATTATGAGCCATGTTCTCATCCGTAAAGTAACCACCTACTCCGTACTCAAAATATTTGCAGACTCTCTTTTCATAGCGTAGTGCAGTCATTCCTGGGGGCGGGGAGCGGCAAGTTACGGGGGAGCGCGTGCGGCACGAGATTATTGCATGCGCTTCGTGTAATGAGGTGCCTTGCACGTCGCTCGCCACGGCGCCGCGCGGCGGCCGCCTCCACGCCACCTCGCCACGCACGAGACGGGAAGGAACGGAGGAAACACGAAGTTGAGCTTCAAAGGGGACGGGAGACAAGAAAGTAAGAACGCTACAAGGAAAAGTAATGGTCAGTACACACAGGTGGATTGAATAAAATTGGTGAGCGGAAAATGTTGGGTGAGCAAGAAGATAGAAAAATAAGTTCCCAAGGCGGATGAAAAGTATTCGAGTAGGATGATGAATAAAAAGTTTGAAGTGAACAAAGTCAATTCTAGGGACGTTTCACGAAAGTTATGATACAGAACAAGAAATTATTAACACCCAAGAAAAGTAATCATAATGTATTACATTAAAAAAAAGGCAAGAAATTGAATAGTTGGAACAGCATAATATCTCACAAGGAAATGGTTCCTAGACGACGGAGACTTTGGTTCCTATATAAGAACTCAAAAGTACATACAGAGCTGCAAAACGTGAAATATCACAGGTATTAATTTTGTTTTGCAGGAAACTAATACAAATTTTCATAATATCAATGCAGGTGGAACTTAAAGCAGCTGCAAAAAATGGAATAACAGAAGACATCTGCTCGTGACAGTACAAATAGATTGTACTTCCCCTTTGTAAGTTGAATGGAGCATATTTATGAAGTGCATATTATAACTGTGAGATTAAAATGTATTTAAGATTAATAAAATTGTTGACGTATTCCTTTGGCTTTTGCATAGTGAAAATCCATCAAACAGTTATGAGACTTCTGGTATATTATTTTGTGGCAGTGAATCATTCCTCAACAATTGATTAACATCTGGTTGCTGAATAAGGAAAGGTCATAGTTCGTAAACAAGAGGATCCGAATGAAACTTGGTCCATCCAAATGGGGAACGGAACGTATCACGTAGGTGTCATCGCGGAACGGAAAGTATTGAATGAATCTTCCTACTATATTACGGCTTAAGTCCGAAAATGGCCAATTCGCAAAAAGGTCGGTTAATTTGCACATTATCCAGATAGGTTGGATAAATCTGTATAAATGATGCATAACAAATCTTTTCGGACATATTGAGCTAATTCGCGAATTAAACAGAGGCTGGTGACTAAAGTAAAGTGATTGTAGGAGTGTGAGGAATCTTGAAAGTTCGCGTGAAATATTTTGGCATAAAAATGTATTGGAAATTATGCGTTGTACAGATTGTTTAAGCAAAGCCGGTAGTCCGAAGTCTCGTCATCCCTACTCAGAATTTCTGAGTTAGAAATATCTAGCGAAGCGCCAGTTGGGATATAAAGTGTGATTAGGAAAGGTTATGTGCTTATCGTGTAAATCGAAATTTACGACTGGCACAGTTGGAACTCGAAACTACTTACCTCGTCCACCATTAGCCTGAACGTCCCACCAGCAGTCTGATAGAGCGGACAGCAGCAATACCTGTCAGAAACTAGAAAATCAACATAGCTTATGGCAAAAATTGTTTGATGGATTTAGATAAACCAGATCCTCAAGGATCCTGTCCCTGCATAACGTACCACTTGAGCTGTTCGTCTCCGTCATACAGCTTTCTGTTCATACGTGTTCATATGGTATTCAACTGATGATCACGCGCACTTGACATTGCTAAAAATTCAGCCGGACACTAGTGGCCTGCAGCAGTAAAGATGCTGCTGAACAAAACCACAAAAACGGTTTTCCGAAAAGTACCACGTACATAGATCAAGGAAAACAAAATCCTCTCGTATGGCATTGTAACAAATTAAATATTTTAACAAACCAGTCTTCAATATTTTAACAAAAACATAATACAGTATATATGGAAAGAGAGTACAACAGTTCTTTATTGTGATGGCCCAGAGTTTGGTTCACTACAACACCAGTTAGATTAAAAGGGAACAGGTATTCTTTTTCGTGTATGGGCTCATGGGATTGCACAAACATGGAAAACACACATTATGACACATTAACTCTTTATTGAGGCTTATTTCAGTGAAACAAAATTAACAAAAAGGAAATGAGATATTTAGTAATAATTGACAACATTTGAAATATCATAAACATCGATAAGCTCAATATTAATTCTCACGAATGCTATTATACATTATTTCTTTACTTAGATCCCATTTATACCTTATGGGAGCTCCCTTTCTGTCCTGATTGAATACTGGAATCATAGCCTAATTGAACTTAATAAGTAATTACAAATATGTGCTACATTGCATTGACAAAATTATTCACCCTCGTAATTAATTTCCCAATACAACTCCTAACATAGAATACAATACAATTGCTATTTCCTCCAGCGTTCTCTCGCCTTCCCTTCCAGCGGCATTATCCTGACAAATCTGGGGAAATGAATTTCGCTCAGAAGCGACCTTACGGTTTTTCCGGTGCCTCGGCGCCGGCAGTAGCCCCTGCTATGCTGCACTACCCCCCACAGTTGATGGATGGGGGCAAGCGCGGAGACCTTCAAACCCCGCTACTCCTAGCCTGCCAACGTACCCTACCTTGAAGCATGTGGGAAAATGACCAGTTTTTTTTAATTTGTTGTGTCTACTATTTGACGCAACGCGTCTCCAAGCACTTTAAGGGGCGTTGAGCACTTAGCGCAGGGGAGTAATCCTCCGTTAAATGTGTGCGCTGGGAGTAATCCTTCATTAACTTTTTTTCTTATGTCATGTCACGTCACGTCACGTCGCAGTCAGTTGTCAAGAGGACCGCCAGGTAGTATCTCCGCGTATGAGCCTCCTGCTACGCGCTCCTGCGTCACCACCCAGCGGCCAGAATTGGGAAGAAATAAGGATAAGGATAGGGGTGGGGTTTAGGACACTTCACAGGAGTTGGACTAGCCCTTGTGAGGCAACCAAACTCGTTTTGTTGGAACAAATTTCACATTAGATTCGACGGGAATCGAACCCGGACATCAGTGGTGAAAGGCTAGCGACTTCACTATGTGCCACGAGCGAGCCCAGTTGAGGTTGAGTTTCCGCGCTTCGCAGCATACAATTTCAGTTTATCTTCTGCGCGTAGTAATGACTTAAAATAAATCCATACGCCACATCCTCTTATTTTAATTGCTTTTGCACCTTTACTTTTGCCTAATCGCACGTGTTTTTACCACGATACCTTCCGCTCGAACTTCGCACGCCTCTTGACTTTCATTGCCCATGTAACTAACAGTTTGCTCTTTCACAAAGGCAGCGGTTTTTCGATTCACTCTAGTTTCCTTTCAGCATTCCTGTCGCAACATGTTCGTTTCTATAGCACTTGCATCGCCCAAACACGTGTTCACGTATCTATCCATCTGTTTCTAGTTTCCCCTGTTTATTCACTTATTTCATTATTCCATACCTTGAATATCACTTCATCACTGTCTTGGTTCACTTTTAGGCACTCAAGTTCTGTTATCACCTCCGATGGATTCGGATTTCCGCCCCCTGTCATCTCCTTACTTGCCTCGGCCACCGTCGAACCTTCCACTCTCTCTGCCTGACTGCCTGTTCTGGTTCTCACGTTTTTTTGTTCTAAGGACCCGTTCCGAACGAGTCGCCGGGCTACGGCCATGGCGACTTCGCAATTCAAACTTGTGATCTTACTAGAAACGCAATGCGTTTCATTACATACCAAGAATATAAAAAAGATAGCTGTTCCATTGGGACCTTGCTGTCGCATTACGTCAACTATGTCGTAAGCATTGCATATGATAATTCAGTAGGTACGCGCAGTATGAGGAGAGGCGGAATAACACAATCATGTATTTGCATTTTTCAGACAAGATCTAAACTTTCATTGTTTTTGCATTTTCCCGAGCTCCTGGGTATGTTATAAACAGGGCTGTAACGTGCGTGGGTGCAGGGAATATGCTACGTACTCTAATAATATTATCTATTCATATTTTAAATAATTATAAATAGGGAACGGATTTTATTGTGATAAAAAACTCAAAGCATGTGTACATACATATGTGCTTATGTTTTCCAAAACATGTAAAAAATAGAAATTATGTAAAATAAAAATTCATTGTTGTATTTAAAATGGTGCTCTATAAGCATTTTTCGAGCATAGAGCGTCGATGATCAGTTCTTAACAAGAATTTGGGGTTGCTGAAAGTAGGTTCTACCTCTACAAAAGAAATTATGCACTAGATATCACCACAAAGAAGAATAGAAGATTCACCACTACTAATTTTATTCGAAATATAAAATACGCTCATAGTATTTTACAATGTTTACGAGGAGCTGGTGTTCAAGTGAATAGTAGTACCGTGCAGCCAGTGATGGATCCCCGGGGAGGGGGTCAAAATCAATATAACCCCTTCTCCCAATCAAATCAAATAACACGGTACGACAATTTTGTGTAAAATATTTGTTAGTTTTCGATTGAGTAACGAATGTGCTGTTTGAAATATTAGCAAGAACGTGGTTGAAATGACTTTTATTCATAAAGGTCCACTCATCCTTTACTCCAAGTACGCAGTAAGCCGTGGAGGGCGTAAGTGTATGTGTGTGTGTGTGTGGGGGGGGGTAGGCAAGGGAAGTTTGACAATTCATGGCGAAGATATGATCATAGAAGCGCAGCAGCATTACATTTGATTTGTACGAAAGATGATTCCGTAACATAAATAGCAAACGCACATCTGACATGTTTCGTTTCGACGCATAAATATATTAAAATGTAACGAAATATATAGTAATAGGTAAGATATGTAAACATATGTAATTATACCAAAATATGTAAAATAAAAATAGTTCTAATTCATTCAGAATATTTTGTAAACTCTAAAAAATATTATTCGATCCAGCTATTTAGTTCCTGTAAAAACATATAATTACATGGAAATCCGTTCCCTAATTATAAATTATCCATTTATTTTCTTTCTGAATTACACCTTTTGTTCCATTCATATTTCAAACATCCACGCCTTTGAAGCATCGATTCTTCACAAGGATGAACTACTCTCTGAAATGCCGCCTACAGCCTGAGCTGTGAATCAGATGCACGTTACATCCAGCACGCTTATGAAATAGCTATCGTGTTACAAAACTTCATTTTCTTCGGTGTTTATAAGATGAAACCCCTTGATGAAAAACGTCAACTATTTTTCGTTACGTGTCTTGCCCGCCTGCGGTTATTGAAGAATGATTCATTTCCATGGTTCATCTCTAACACCCAGCTTCATAAAGAACTGAATATATCACCGATCATCAAACATATTGCCCACCTTTCCAATAATTTTTACTCCAACCTAAATACAATAAACCGAGCCGTCCACTACAACCTGGCCCCTATAAATGACTTCCCTACAAGAATTAAGAATAGATTTCCTTCCGAAGCGTTCTTGAACATTTTCTCTACTAATTGTTCATAGTGGGAGCTCTTGTAGTTTCCTACATCTCTAGTAAGGTAGTTTAGTTTTAAGCTTTTATTGTTAAGTTTAGTATAAGTTACAATGTAAGCCAGCAAATGCACATGAGATAGTAATTTAGTACTGATCTGTGTAATTTCCAATCACTCAATAAATTATATATAAATTATATAACGCTTGTAGCTAGAAGATAGATCACGCGGTTTAATGTGATTTCTTTTTAATGTTAACGTGTCGAGGGACATTGGCTGAAAATTTCTGGTCGTTATGCAGCACTGCAACAATGTCACGAACCGCGCGCGCCCTTGTTTCAAGCGTCAGGTCTGATGAGCGCAGCTTGCAATTGATGCTATAGGTACCGTGGTACCGTGCCGGACGTGTTGATGCCAAGGACCTGCATGCAAAACTCGGCGTTGAGAAGTAATATTTTCTGGTTGGAAACACTTGCAGGTTTTTGTAGTATTATAATATTGCGTAGCCCCTACAAATGATGCGAGAAAGAATGTTCTTTTTAAGCAACTCTTGTTTCTAGTAGAATATCGTGACCAACCTACTCAAATGCCCCAAGTGCTGAGTTTTCCACAGGAAAACGCGTTTTGTGCGTCACAGATATAGAAAAAAATATTAATTCTTGCATCTTCACGTAAAATATATTACTTTCTCACATTCGTGGTGAAATTTTAGATTTTTAAGGGACTTCAATACCGAAAAATTTTGTTTTCCTCAAACCATGTTTGTCCATCCGCGTGTCTTGAACACTCGCGGGTAAGAGTTACACTCTTGGCACTTGCGACTGACCTGTACAGTTCTAAAGACTGCATGAAGTGGCGGATCCAGGGGGAGCATGGGAGCCATGATTGATTGATTGATTTTTTCGTGTTTCCGGGCACGTCAACCGCTTTAGTGATTAGTCCCGTTAGTACAGCACATGTTTTTTCTCGAGAGGTGGCGGTGATCTTCCCCCGCTGGATGACGAGATCCGGGGAACACCGGAAAACTACCGATCAGAGCAGCCGGCCGCTAGAATTCTCCTTCAGACAGCGACTGAAGTCGTCCTAGCTGAAAAGCTAGTGTCGAAAATCCTGTCGCCGTCAGGACTTGAACCTAGGACCTCCCGGTCAGAGGAACTGCAGTGCAATCGGTTGATGCACTGAGCTACCGCACACGATATGGGAGCGATGCCTCCCTCAAAAGTCCTAGACAAAAACATTTGTTACCTTTTTATTTGCCAAAATTTATTGAAATATTTTCATCTTAAAATTATGTAATTATTTAAAAAATTATATTGTATCATAAATACACTACAAAAATATACGATATAATAACAAATATGTTTGATACCCTCTCCCAAAAATGATCGGCTGGATCCGCCCCTGCTGCATGGAAGGCGCGGAAAACCACGTGAACTGTTCGTACTGTCGTGGTGCAGTTGCGGCTGTCGCCGCAGTGAATATGCGATACGAAATGAAGCTACATATTATATTCAATAGTCAGGAGAGGAACAATACAAGTCCATGTTATAAAATACCCTAAGTAATAAAATGTTTAAAATTCTTAAAGTAGCAACTTTAAGTAGTTTGAACATATTATATTGTGACATGGAGCAGTTATCATTGTGTTTGAAACATATTCTTTCAGTGTTTATGTTTGAAACATATTTATTATTATTATTATTATTATTATTATTATTATTATTATTATTATTATTATTATTATTATTATGAAATATTCCCTCTGCACATGGGCTGTTTCTGAAACAAATAAATCATCAAAAAGGAGACTAAATCATTTATTTCGTAGGTAATAAATTACTCATAAATAAATACTAAATATTCCTATTGCTTTTATCTATGTAGATTTTTATAGGTGGTTGTGCGATCTTCGTCGGAAGTTAGTACTTTGACCACAGAAGTTTTCTCAACAGTCCGATTCACAAAATATTTAGAAATAAAATAAACATTTCTTAAAATAATACAACTTAATAAGTATTAATTCTTCTTTACGTAGTTTTATTGTGACGTTTGGAGAAATAATCTTTTTTTTTCTTCCATCTTCAGCTGTGGTTCACCTCCTGAGACCAAAGTATTTTCTGACGCAGTGAATAAAATGTGACAGACACAATTATGTTTTTGTATAGAATTGCGCGAGCTTCGCTGTCAAGCCACCATATCAGCATTTATTTAATTAATGGTAACAGTAACTAGCTGTTGTGGGTAGTAAACTACTAATAAATGAGTACTAAATGCCCCAATAGGTTGGATGTGACTGCCGCATTAGCTGTGCCAGCGTCACGAAGTTGGCAAAGACGCCAGCAGCGGCGCCCCGCTGCCGTCCGGAAGTTTCCTTTGTCTCTGAAGCGGCCGGCGCGGCGTCAAGATGGAAGAGAAAGAGGGGAAGCAGGGGGAGGGTTGGCATGTGAGACCGTCATGTTCTCCTGCGACGACACGTCTTCTCGGACTAACTAGCTCCTTCGCCGAACTCCGACATTAATTACTGTTGCCAAGTTGAGACAATCACGCACTTCGTTTAGAGACCGACGTTTTACTTCCCAGAGAAAATGATTTCCGGCGCCCGGCGCCTCCACGCGGGGCTCAGGGAAGGGCGATGCGAGGCGAGGCGTTGGGCCCACAGCTCCACTCCTAACCTGGCAGGCTGCACTTTCTAGTTTCTCGCATACCAAGTACATAGAATACATTCATTGATTGTGATTCCAGGCGAGTCAACTACGTTCATTAGTTCTGTAAGGGTGGTGCATGCTTTTCCCTTCGGGAGGGGGCGATGATCTTACCTTACTGAACGGCGAAATCCGGCGCCGACCTACCGTGGGCTAGCGGGGTTTTCCCCTACCAGGTGTCTACCACCAGCGGGGCACCGCCCCAGTCGGGACAAGCTCTAAACTCCCGTCTGGTCTCACGGCATGTATGACAGTGCAGTGCATGTTAGTATGAGTGTAAGTAAGGAGTCAAGGAGGAGGAATGAAAGATCGCGCGCGGCCCGTGGCCCGTTCGTTAGGATACTGCTCCGGCATTCGCCTGGTGTTGATCGGAGAAACCATGGAAAACTACAGATCAGAGCAGCCGGTTGCTAGAATTCTCCGCCAGATAGCGACTGAATTCGACCTAGCTGTGAAGCTAGGGTCGAAAATCCTGCTACCGTCCGGACTGGAACCTAGGGCCTGCCGGTCAGACACACTGCAGTGACGTCAGTTGATGCCCTGAGCCGCCTCTCCCGGTATCTACCATAGAGAAAGTATTATAGTGCTACGGAAAAAAAACTGCAATTTTCATCAGAAAATCTATTGTGGGCCTCTGATATCGAAACGGTGGATAATTCTTGTTCTTATATGTAGTAAATTACAGTGGTGGCACGTACCTGTGAAATTAGATGAAGAGCTGGTAGGGAAATATAAATGTATACATGCAAATCTTAATGGAAATTGATTATTATTGACAATCGATCCTTCAAACGGAGGACTTGTCTGTGATATCTTCATTCATCTGTTTCTTTATTAACTGCAGAAGTTAATTCTGAATTTCAATATTCCTCAAAGAAACACTGTGATACCTATATATGTTATGTATCTATCGCACCATCTATCTACATAAAAAACAGTTATTTCCAATTCTTTATGTACAAATTTATTGCTGTATTCTGAAATGCACTCATTTAATTTTATATGCAGTTTGGGAAGAGATGGCAGTAAATTCATTCATTTATACGTCAAAAACGGTTAAAAAGTGTGTGACGTGCTACGGGAAGAAGTACAATATGTGCATGGTTTCTTGAGCTCAGGGACGACTGTTCAAACTCCTATAAATATTAAGTTGGGTTATGAATACATGTCACATCGAGCTATCTTGGAAAGAATAGATATGAAGTATTTGCTCCCGTATTATAAAAACTATTTGCTAAGGCAAATCAGCCACATATTTAGGCTATTATCTCTAGTGCTTTACGTAAAGGAATCGACTTACTGCCACGATAAAGAGAAAACGTTTATTCGAATATCTACATTTCCAAAAAGACATCAAAAAAACGTACCGTCAAGGAAACGTAATATTTCGCATACAAAATATTTTGGCCCGAGAGGTTGATGGCGCAACGTTGCCTGCCTACTGCGCTATCTAACGAGGATTTTACAAACTACGTTCTCTAGGTCGAAACATTAAGATCAAATTTTATTGCAGAGTTTATAATTATTTATGTAACAAGTCCATAAAGAATGTACTTGGGTTTTTCTAACGTGGCATCTGAGGGTAGAATCTCTAAGAGGGAATATGGCACGATTTTATGCGTCTTTCTCGGTCCTGCCGCAAGATTTGGCGTGATCGCGACCGTATCTAGCAGTGCTGCAGATCAAGTGACCCTAGCGGCACGACCGAGGAAGACGCGAAAAGCCGTGCCATATTCCATCTTGGAGATACTACCCTCAGATGCTTCGTTAGAAAAACCCAAGCATAATAGATGACATAACATACAATGTTTTTTTATTATTTCTAGTTATTCTAGTTACTAAAAAATCAACATTTAACACTTTCATAAGTTAAGAATTGTCATTACTCTCGATGTCCTGTTGCAAGGGTTGTTGGTACAGAGTCTTGAAACCGTTTTAAATAACAATCCGAGTGCGCGGAAGCAACCAAAAGGACAAATGGGCACAAGTGAGACAAAGTGGGGAAATGAGGACGAAGAGGGTAAGGGTACAAGATGGGACAATGAGGACAAAATGCACAAAATTGGAAAAGGGGGACAAAGTAGACAAGGATGACGAACGCACAAATCAGACATGAGGGACAAATGGACAAGGGAAAGGGAGACAATGGGGATGGAAGGAAAAAATGGGAGAATGAGGACAAATGGTGAAGGTTGGGCAAGGGGACAAATGGGACAACTGGAGCAAAGGAGCAAGGATACAAACGGGACAAAATGGGATAAGGGGACAAAATGAGATAAGGGGTTAAATTAGACAAGAAACCAAATGGGACGAGGTGGACGTCATGGCAAAGTGAGCCACGGGGGCAAACGGAAAGGAGGACAAAGGAACAAATGGATTAAAAGGAACAAGAGGACAAAATGGAACAAAAAATTCAGAATCGATTTCTTGAATTACTAACGAAGTTAAATATCACTGTATGTCAATTTTGTTTACATTTATTCCCGAAAATTCTGTTTTGTGGCAACGACAATGTGGCTTACAGTGCATACTATTATGCAATTTCGATTTGGTAAAACGATTTCTACCAAAAATGAAGGCAAAATATGACTGATTCTAGTTATACATCAGACGAGCATATTAGTGATGACTTTCTACTTGCTACAATATTACAGTTCAGGAGAGAGTTGAATAAATTCATCTCTTTGTTGAGAGAGATTATCGATTTTCTCTCTTCAGCCTCGGAGTACAGCCCACTTGCCAATTGTCCTTGGCAATTCTTGCAACTCCAGGTGAAAATGAGATAAGGGATTATGCAGCGTTGCCTCTTGGTAAGAAACGAGAAATCAATATTTTCTCTCGGCTAAGGAAATTGAACTACTCATTCATTCTTCGACCTGGCTCACAATAGCGAAGCCACACACGAGCGAGTTACCGCATTAGTGTAAGAGAGATACCTGTCTCGGAGGTGGCGGTTTGTGGATTCCTCATTAATCGTGGATACCCTAAAGTTTCTAGAATACAAATTATAATTGGGAATAAAAACAAAAATATAAAAAGATAAAAACCAGTTTCCAGAGCTACCATGATTTAAAATAATAATTTTATTACGCAAAGGAGAGAGAGTTCTCAAATACACTTGATTTGACAAAAATTCACGAATAAGCAATGTGTTTTCATCGGATTTGTTCCTGCTCCTTATGGTTCCGAAAGAAAGCATTTTACCACTGACTCAAATGCGCACTATCGTCTTGCTGCAGTATGCTTTGAGGAAGCCCACAAGATGTTGGCCGAAACATTAGCCACCCCGACAGACACGCGACTTGTCCCGGATAGCCTAGAAAATACGTTTGTGTTGCAATTGCTCGCAATACTAAGTGTGTGATAGCAGTGCAATTGCATGTAATACTAATTTTGTTCAATGTTTGAAATTCTCCCAAGATATTTAAACATTTACAAATAATGTTGATGAGTGGCTTCTATCAAACGAAATTAAAACATGAATTACTGATATACATATCATTTGCTTTCGCAAAACAAGGAGTACGGAAAATACGTGAAAAGTAGCAGCACGAATACAAATGAATCTGAAGTAATGCACAAAAACCGTTGACAGTGGCGAATCCTCAACATTATTTTATGTATACTGCACCTTAAGGAAACTACCTCTGTCATAGTTTGCCTTAAAAGGGAAACCTACACATTATACTTGAATTCTGGAGAATTATTTGTACTTACTGAGTTTACTGGAATGTCAGTTGTATTCGTTGAGATCACATAATAACAAATTGCAAGGAACAGTCATTAAAATTTCTTAAACAATGATCCATAGCAAATATATTCACATTTATTATTGAATTTTACCAGAATTTTAGTGCCTAATTGCCCGGGCTTACAAACATACATTTCATTCTTGCATGAATCTTAAGCTATGGGGAGAAAACCAGGGAAAACGAGTAAGTATGCTTCCTCCATACATACAAAATAAATTAAATACAATATTTAATTAACCCTAAATTGGATTTTGTAAAAAGTATCATTAAAAATAAGCATTTGTAAATTTGGGTAACCCTACAAATTAGTTGTAATGTTAGCCTGTAAATTTGAATATATTGACAGTATACCCATCCTCCCAATCAAGATGATGATTGAGGGCCAATTTCTAGCATGCGTACAGAAACCTATGCTAAAATAATAGAGGTGTAGAATTTCGCAAATTATCATAAAAAAATCCAATTTTAGAAAATGAAAAATGTTCTTTTGGACTCTGCAACCTCGCAAAGAAAAAAATTACCTAATGTTCAGTTCATGATAAATTCAGTAAAAAGGCATTTTTTACAAGAAACATATTTGAGAAAATATTGAAAAATATTTGAGAAAATAGTAACATACAACCAATGTTCTTCAGAGGAAAAAAACAGAAGGAAATTGGAAAAATGTCCATTAATAAATAAAATGACAGATGACTAATTTTGAAAATGTGCTGGGTGCTTTGTGTAAATTACCCGCAAATTTTAAAGAATGTTTTTCAAAATTTCAAAGCTTCAACTAGAGCCAGATCAACAGGGGATTCTTCAATTTGAAAAAAAAACGTACGAATGGTTTAGGCGCTAGTAGGGTTCACAGACGGACGGACAGACGGACGGACAGACGGACGGACAGACGGACGGACGGACGGACGTTTTGAAAAGAAACACTTTCTCAGTATCAAGGGACCCCAAAAGGTGTATTTCCGTTGAAATCTCGAAATCGATTTTCCGCAGCATTACATAACTTTCTCTATACTACATATATAGAAATCTATACATAACGTTCTCTACATACGTATATTACTCCCGTATATACGTATGTATAGGAGAAAGTAAAAACTTGTGTTCGGGGGCAGCCGCCAAGCTGCCCCCTCCCCCGCTGCGGCCCATCGCTCTTCTTCGCGCCCGGTGGCACCTCCTAATCGCGCCTCGTAAATTCTCCAATGAAACTTCCATCTGGCGGCGCTGCCTTCTGCCCCAATGAGCCCACTTGGAGGCCCAGCACGTCGCGCGGCCGGCGTGTCATCGACTGCGCGCCGTTTGGGAGACGGAAACCCCACAGGACGTTCATCCACACCGGCCGTTAGAGCAACTTTCTACGCAGTGAAATACCCTCTCATTTCATTAAAAGAAGAGACATTTGAAATCATAAGAAAGCGCTGTCCTGCCCGCAAAAGCAATTCAGGACCTATACTATTGAGAATCCTTCCTTTTAAGGCAAAAGGAACCAAATTCACACAGCGAGAATCGATCTGCGTAGAAAAAGTTAACTAGTTGTTGCCACAACGGCAAATAATTTTTAGCATTACTCCAAACTGCTCCGGTATATTATACTATTACATAAACATGCAAAAGTGTTTTTAACCAGCAAGAATTCCCCCCCCCCGAGACTGAGCCAATTTCCCGTCGACCACAACTTCGGTCTTTTGAATCACATAATATCACGTAGGCGACGGGGGATAATCCTGAAGAACTCGTAGTGTCCTATAATCCTGAAGTACTTGTAGTGTATCACACCGCAGTAGTCAAACGAAGCAGTCAGCATCATTTTGACGTTGCTGCGCACTTGGTTTGGTGACTTTGGTTTTGGTGACGTGGAATGCTTCCACTGTGTCGACTGGGATTTCGTTTCACGGTCGTACCCGTACACCCAGGAATCGTCTTCAGTAATTATGGTGTTCATGAAGACGGGATCACTATTTATGGAGTCCAGCATGTCCTGTGAGACTTCAATACAAAGTTGCTTTTACTCCGCCGTGCCATGAAAACCAACAGCATTACACACTACCTCATTCCATCCTGCTTGCCAGCAACAGATGCTATTGACAGGGGGGAATTCACGCATACAATGGAGGACCAAGGTGGATTGATGCAAGCGCATTTGATGCAAATCCATCAGGTTTATGAAAAAAAAAATAAGGTCGGTACTTTTCTAACAGACCTCGTACACCGGCTGAGTTAAACTCAGTGACAGGATGCCGCTCTCTTATGTGGAGAGCTTAGAGCTTGTCCCAGCTGGGGCGGTACCCCGCTGTGGGGAGATACGTGGAGGAGAAATCACCTTCAAGACATGTAGTTCGGCACCGGATCTCACCATCAAGTAGGGAGGAACATCGCCATCGCCTGCGATAAAACATACACTAATGGGACTAATGACATGGAAAACGTGGAACTAATGACCAGAATAATTGAAGTACCTAGAAATAATTGATAATAGTACACACATACGATTTTTCATCAAATGTCTATTTTTTAAAAATATTTCCTGATCGCAAGAGCAAACTTTTTCTCTATTTAATATGGCATTATAACATTACGATGTTTGAATAAGAAATCGGGTGAAAACGTTAAGAAAATTTGTATGGCAATATTTCTGATTTCTGCAAACTTCTAAGTTTAATTTGTAAGATTACCACTGTCTTGTTTCATTAAAGAGTTTTTGTGGAACTTGCCATAATTAACAACCGACGAAAATACTTTTCAGGTGATGCAAGTAGGTTTCTTTTTTTTTATTTGACTATATTAAAATGACCCTCATGACCCACCCTCATAACATTGCCTCCAAATAACTTATGACTGGTGCTGTGCAGAACTTGAGTAGAACCATGACATCCTCCAGCCTTCTTTATTGCAACTACAATAAGTTGTTGGTCATAGTGGTATTCAAGTTGGGAATGATGATTCTGAAGAGAGCACAATTACCCATGCCCAACAGGGAACACTCGATCCTTCGAAGCGAGGACGCTCGCGCCTTAGGGACCTCCAATACCTCGATTAGCTTACACGACTACACTTACATTGCAATAGTCCATAATATCCATCACGTATCGGAATCAATGGCACTTTACAAACAATTTCATTTAGACGTTTCTGTATAAATCTCGTTTTACCCGACTTCATAGAAAATGTGAAGTCAATACACAAATTCTAATGTCAAGCTTTACTGTAACTCTAGTCTTTAGTCTATTAGATACAAATATTTAAGAATTGAAAATGATATTAATTTAATAAATAAAACATGAACGCATCTATACATTTATATTCTCAAAAAAAATTATATTGTAAACGATTTTAATGCATGTAAAAATATTATGTTCTTGTTCCATAAATGTGCAAATAAAGTCGTTTTCTCCCTTGATGTTGCAGAACTTGAAACGTCTCGATATCTCATACCTGCGGCACATCAATCCTAACATTCTATTAGGGTTAGTACCACGCTTCTCTTCGCTGGTGAGCCTCAATCTGCGTATGACGCTCACTGTGGACCAGGTGAGTCTCAGCAGACGGCACATCCTAGACACTGGACGCTGCGCATAGAGCGCGCAAAACCAGCTAGATGGCGTCGTTGAGAGGACAACGGGGTTTGTGCGACCAGCGACATAAGCGGGGATGATGATGAGTAGGGGACGGATTTTGATGACCTAAAACATCGCCAAATGATCAATAAAATGCTCTTAAAATGTTTTAAGAATACCCTAAAAGCAAAGAAAAATGACGTAAAAAATTATATCAATACCCCTTCAGATGAACAATTAAAGCTGATAGATATGTTATTGATGTAATCGAGGCTTCTTTCTTTCGTTCAAGTGAACGCAGCCTGCAAAACGTTTGGTTTGGACTGTTCTTTCCCAGGGTTCTCTGTCGTTAGCTATCGCGAAATCTGCAGAACCGATAATGGCAGTGTTAGGCGTCCCAGGTAACTTAGATTACTTAGTACTCACATGACTCTCATTACAATAGATGAGCGAACAGATGATTATGCTACTCAGAAATTCTCTGGTGAACATTTGTTGCATCTCGTAAATATTTGAAACAAGTACCATTAAAATCGATTAAATCAGGAAAATATACTGTAAAAATGATGGGAAAAGTTAAAAATGACTTATTAATTGAAAAATTGAAAAATGTCATAAAAATGGTTCATTTCCTTACATCATAACATAGAAATAAAGTCTATACTAAAAGACATTGTTTTAAAGCAACAAGAAAAAAATGGCATTTCATTAAAATCCGCCCCCTAGTCATTTCCGGCCACTTGGTGGTGACAGCCACTTGGTGGTGGCCACTTGGTGGTGACGAGTAAATTCCGGCCACTTGGTGGTGACAGAGCAGTTTCTTTCACTTTAAGTCCACCCAGAGTTGAGGGGCCTTTCAGAGGTTTCCCACCTCGATGCTCAGTCCGTCGTTGGGAGGAAGGAGAGGGGGAATAGACGGTGGTGGTGGCAGACGGGCGCGGTTGTCGTTTGGGGCGACACAAAGCAAATTCCATTCGCGGACAAACCAAAAGGCGATCGTGGAGTATCGCCGGCGGATACGCTTTTGCTCACGGCACACGATCTCTATCAATGGCGGCGGTGGCAGGCGTGCAGGTGGCCGGAGATGGATGCCGCACGAGAGTCGCACGCCGACTACGACAACCGGGTCTATAGAAGGTCATACTCTAACGCAACCACAGCAAGTCACTGGTTTTAACTGTGGATCGGCGGGAAGCTATGCCAGACGCATTCTCAGTAACCTGAAAACTATAGCTTGACAACTTAGAAAAAACTAACATGGCGTCTCTTACATTAGCGGGCGTGGAGAAGCCATCCCCCACTAATGACAATTAGTTGTTCAGCGGCACATTGCAAGTCTCTCAGGGGGAGTTATGTCAACGAGGCAATCTCAATAAGTGATATCGTTATGTGGCAGGCCAATTGAAAATTAAAATTTATGATAGTTTGAGGGAGCATGTAGATAGTTTTTTACCTTTCTCGTTTTCCAATGTCGCGAAATAAAAAAAATATTTTTCAAACTTTCGGGACTCCTAGATCTGAAATGATTGGCAACGCCACGAATGCTTCAATAACGCAATATTTGAAAACAATGAATTGAAACATCGACCAGAAACAAACGCACTTTTTACTTCATTTCTAAACATAACTATTCACACGACTGCCGCGTCTACTTTTGAAAAAAAATCAGTTTAAGGAAACAAATCCTGTCCTAAGGCTTGCCAGCCCGCTACGGTCCTTGGCCGACCAGCGGTGACCCAGCCTCTCGGCCATGGGATAAGGGGTTCGTGTGGTTAGCACGAAGACATCCCTTCATCGTATATTCTGGTCTTCATAACCTTAGGGTTTCGCATCGTCACACAGTACTAGATACTGGGACATTAAGGAAACAAATATCACAGGCAAAAATAAAGAAAAATGATCCGTATATTTCGAACGATAATAACAAATGTACAGCAATTTGAACTGTCGTAAAAAATACGACCACATCATCTCGAAATTTTATCATGTATGTTGTTTTAAATGGTTAATGACAGAGAGATAAGCGATCCAGGGAAATTTTCAACCAATACTTTCCGAGAATTGCCACTGTTCTCACGAAAGGTCTAAAGAATTAAAATTCAACATAATTTCCCCAAAACTTTTCGACACGTGTGTTTTCGAAACGTCTTGCAGTGAATTCCTCAGAAACGTCAGTTAACAAAAAATAAATATTCGACAGGTTTAGATCAATATTCGGATAGTTCATAGGCGTGCGCAGACGGGGGTAGGGGACCGTTCCGTCCTGAACATTTTCAAAGGGGCCAGTGCTGTACGCGATAAAATATTTTATTTCTATAAATATTATGAGTCCACGATTTTCCCCTTTTTACCTGACAATTAGAGATTTTCACAATTATTGTATTTATTTTAGAAGCAGCTGAGGTGAATAGGAACCAATATTGTTTTATGCACAAGGAACACGACATTTTACAAATTATTACAAACAGAATTATTAATCAAAATAATTTGTTCACAATTATTTAAATAATTTTGTCAATGTTTTCTGGGCGCAGTGACTGCAAACTCGAATTAGTTTTTTAGTTACTACGCCCGCTATCTTCATATGTTTGATATATGGTAATGATCAAAAATTATTTTATCTCAAACTACATAAATTAAATTATAACTAATTATATATGTGAATATATGTTTATGAAATTTTGGACGATTGTACGACTTGACTAACGGTGACCCCACGCCTGAACCAAATTTAATTTCCACGCTTGAGGGTGAAAGAGACATGTGGCGAGCATTGCACCCCCTTCACCTTATCTAGCAAACTGGGCCTGCCTGAGTTTTCCTTCGTCACACAGCTAATGAAACTAAGACGGTTCTACGGGAAAGCTAAGGCTCTATTTTTGCCCTGACAGAGAATCAAATTCGAGATCTCTCCAGGAAAATCTAGCACGCTGCCCATGCGCCAGCCGAAGGGTGTAAAACATATTAAGATATATTGATAATTATTTTTACTTGGGTTTTCAGGTCTTCCAAGTTAATATCCAAAATATGTAAATATTCTAAATTAATCACACAAGGTATTTTTTACTTAATTGTAATATATTATTATCAACTGGTCCCTAAGTTGGCTCATGGACAGTCTACCAGCTTCCCATGGTGCGATTCCGCATTCGATTCCTGGTCGGGGCGAAAATAGAGTTCTAGCTTTCCTTTAAAATCGTATCAGTTTCTGAGCTGTGTTACAAACAAAAGCTCAGGCAAGTGGTAGATATGGTGAATGGAATACGTCATATTCGCCACATATCTCTTCCCTCCTGTGAGAATTAAACTAGGTTCAGGCGAGGAGGACACCGTTAGTTCTCCGGTAAAGTCGGGCAATCGATCCAAAATGCCAAATAAATACATTCATTGTTATCAACTGTCCACGCAAGCAAAATTGTATAAATTTTTCTGTCTTGTGTCAAGTTTTCTGGAGAGGGTAAAATTTAATTTGACAAAACGTCAGAAAATAAAGAAGAAAAAATATCGCGATTACATCTGAATGCAGAGTGCTTAATAGAATGGATCCACTAGTCTTTTTCATCCATCCTACTCCATCTGTACTCCGTAGTGCGTAGCGAGAAAGTAAAAATAACAATTTTGGATTTTTGGGCATAAACACGTGCAATGAAAACATGAAGGAGATAAATTGAAGGAAAAATTCATTTCATTCGAATGTATTGTGAGATGTTCACAATACATTAAACCGGCTTAGGTGACTCAGGGCATCAATTGATGTCATTGCTATGACTCTGACCGGGATGGCCTAGGGTTCGAGTCCCAATGGTGGCAGGTCGACACTAGCTAGATAGCTATGTCAAATTCAGTCGCTGATGAGGGCAGAAGAACTTTAATGGCCAGCTGCTCTGATCAGTAGTTTTCCCAGGTTTCTCGATCAACACCAGACAAACGCCGGAGCAGTAACCTTATGAACGCGCGCGATTTTTCCTTCCTCTTCTTTGTCGTATCCTCACCCCTTACTAACACCCACTTGTTCTTACACGCACGGCACTACCACACATATCGGGAGACCATCCGAGAGCTTAGAGCTTGTCTTGGCTGGGCGGTGCTCTGCTGGTGGGAAAAGCCCGCGAGACAACGAGTAAGTTGGTGTCGGACCTCGCCATCCATTGGGAGATCACCGCCACCTCCCGAGAAAAAAAAACAATGTGCATGACACTTTCAGGGCGAACGCACTTAGCAATTGACGCGCCCAGAATCATCAATCGCGATTGACACTAAAAAATGAATTTATTTTCCATTTTCCCCCTCGAATGCAAGATATATCCTATTTCCGACATGGTCCTCTATAGCATTTCGTTATTCGAAAACGACTGATTAGTGATTCCGGGAGCGTCAACTGCTAAGAACATTAGTGCCGCAAGTGCGGTGCATGTTTTTTTCCACGGAAGGACTCTCTTCTCCTACCAGATATCTCCCATCATTGGGGCATCGCCCCAACCGAGACAAGCTCTAGGCTCCCGACCGGTCTCCCGACATACGTGTTAGTGTAGACCATGTGTGTGTGTTAGTAAGAGGTGAGGATAGGACAAGGAAGAGGTAGGACAGATCGCGCGCGGTCTGTAGTCCGTTTGTTAGGATACTGTTCCCGGCATTTGCCAGGTATTGATCGGAGGAACTACGGAAAACTAACAAACAGAGCAGCCAGCCTTAGAATTCTCCTCTACACCGCGACATAATTCGACTTATTTATGTGGCCAGTGTCTAAAATCCTGCGACCGTCGAGACTCGAACCTAGGACGTCTGGATCAGATGCACTGCAGTGACAGCAGTTGATGCCCTGAGCCACCTCTCCCAGTCGAAAACGAGACTTGTCCACTTTTTCGTTACCAGGGTCCGGCCAATAAAAGTTTTCCTGTCGAAAAACTGCCGATTTTCGGTGCACGATTACAATACTTTCTCTTCATACTAAGGCGAGAAAGTAAAATATTAATGGGCATTTTGCAGATTACTGGAGCCTCTTACGTTTATATTAAATGATCGAAATCACCTCATCAAGCGTTGAACAAATATGAACCAATTAAAAATAACGATTTTCGATGTGCTTAACGTGATGACATGCAATATCCGGGAAAAAGATGAAAAGCTATAAATATAAATATTTCCTTTGCATATTTTGTAGAGAGAAAAAAGCTTTACTTTGCATTTGTAATGAAGGAACAATATCTATTTTATACGTATGTACATTTACTTTCATATTGTATTAGGTATTAAAAATATAAATTGAATCATAATATTGTATATCTATACGTTGTACCAAACTTGTTTGTTTGTTTGACATTTAAGAGTCGCATGACCCGTTCCGACAGTGATTTTGCAGTATCGCGCTATCGCAGCAGCTTTTTCTTTATATGTTCTACCCTTGTTACCACAAACTCGGAATGAATAAAAGAAGGGAGTTGAGTGCCATACCAGCTGAGCGCTTCTCACACGCATTTATGACGCCCAACATCAAAATTTCACCTCATTAAAAGTATCTGACTGTATAGATATCGGACTGAAAAGTATCAAAAGTGCATGCTTGGAATACGAGTGTATTCGCTTTAGATTGCCCGCGAAGGGTCATGCAGGGCGTAGGTGGCAAGGAGAGTAAAACGCGACAACTCTCCCTCAGCCACGGCCCAACTGATAAGTAAGGAGAATTTTCTGCTGATAGAGCCCTTTTTACTCTCTCGTATGCCCTAAAACCGAAAAAGTGTTTTTTTTTTTAATATTCGTCCCTCCATCTGTGCGTCTCTCAGTCCGTCTGTCTGTCTGCAGTCTGTCCGTCCCTCTGTGCATCTGTGAACACAACTAGCGCCTAAACAATATGTAGGATTTCTCAAAATAGATATTTCCCGCTTGATCTGGCTCCACTCGAGGCACTGCGATTTTGAAAAACTTTCTTCAACATTTGGGGTACATTACATGAAGCCCCCCGGACATTTTCAAAATTCTTCTCAAAACTGCTCCCATTTTTCGCTTTAAACTTCTTGTAAGAATAGAGTAAAATACACTTATAAAGTTGGCATAGGTCCGATTTTCAGGGTTAACTCTGAATTTTCGAAAAAGTTTGAATTATTTGGGTGTCTTCCTAAAACTATGAAATTGAAGAGAGAGGTTTTTCCTTCAAATAATTTTTTTTCCATAATTAATTCTTTCATTAAGGTCATGAACATGTTTTTAAAACTTTTAGTGGTTTCCGACCAATGTTGCGTGCAGTATTTGCAATTTTAAAGTATTTAAAAACAAAATTTTTAAAAAACCGCAGTAAGTTTTTTCTTTAAACTTTTGGTAGGGATAGTGCTAAATGCACTCTATAAGATGACATAAATGCCATATTGCTGTCTTTTGTTTGTTTTTTTCAAAAATTACAAAAATATTTTTTTTACTTGTCTCTCACGTTGTTAATATCTACATTAGCAGCAATTTGTTCACATTATTGTATTTATATATAAGTGTACTTGTGCTTTAAATAATGTCAGATAAAGTTTCTCGAAAACTCAACAGTTTTCTATTAAAATGAGCTCAAAATTCCTCATTTTCAAACAATCAAACGCCATTTTCTCAAAAATCGCTCCAAATTTGTTCTTAAAAATTTTCCAATGGATAGTGCTAATTGCATTGTTAAAAAACGCCATAAAGTTCAATTTGGAGTATCCTTTTGTTTATTTTTTTAACTTACACAAATGTATTCTTTTAATACATTAAATCCGTTAATATGCAGTTTTCCAGCTATTAGTAAAGACTTGTGGATTTTGGAGTTAAATTGTCTCTAATGACTCGAAAACTCAAATTATTTCTATGATAAAGAACTTCAAATTTCGCATTTACAGTAACGCTTAAACGCCATTTTGTTTAAAACGACTTTTGGAGTCCTTTGTTTCAATGAAAATTGCCATTTATGGCGAGGTTTTACTCTTCTTTTTTTATTCTTGAAGTCATATTTCGGTTCTATTATTAGGAAACCGAAACATTGAGAAAATGTCAAAAAAATGTACTTGGGGGGTCGATAGATGGCAGCTGGCAAAAGAAAGGGGCAAGACCCTAAAGCCAGTGTACACCAAGGAAATTAGAAAACTTTACAATTAGAAAATTATTAGAAAACAAGAAAGTCTGGTATTCTGTAGCACCACTAGTTCTTAAATCTATCCACTGCTCATGACTGAGTTAGCTTTTTTATGGCTTCTAACCTCCGTATTCATGAACATAACTTGAATCGAAGCTTACGTAAGTTTACTTTGAGAGCTGAAGTAGACTTTCTAACAAATCGGATTCATGGACCAAACTTCTACAAAATAAACTCTGGAAGAAGTAGAGTTAGATACGTTACAATTGAAGGTATGCAATTCACAGTTGGCAGAATTGTCTGCCAACATTTCATTATTTTTAGTATTCTCAGTTGTTTCGTGAGCAGAAAACAGGCAAAAAAAGGGGTGATTTCGTAAGTGCAGCAGCTTATTATTATACTTCAGTATTATTATAAAGACTTAAATCCATTTGATTTATATGTTTTTAATTGTCATAAACATTACAATCTAGTCTTATAGATTAATAAGCAATTTTATTTTGACTTTAACTACTGTGAAATTTTGTTCTAAGAGGTAGCCCATTAGCGACCTCTTAGTTTCAAATTGAATTTAAAAACACACTTTCTTGATACACTGCTATTTTAGTTCTTAGTTCTTCAAACACTTTCTCACCTCACTTTACAGTAGTTCGAAGGGGTTTCTTTCTCTTCAACCTTCTCATTAGGTTCGTGATGTCGAGGAGAAGAATTGCTTCGGGATTGTTGTGTTGGTGCTGACTTTTTTCGTGTTTTCTCGCGAACGTTTGTATTTCTTCATCTACTGCTTCAACTTCCAGGTCCTTGTGTAGATCTTTATTTCTTATATACCAAGGTACTTCGACGATATTTCTTAGCACTCTGTTCTGAAATCTTTGGTTAATATCGATTTTACTCTGGTATATATCCAGAGTTCTGGACCTTACGTCCATATTGGTTTCAATATTGGCTTGTAAAATAATATTTTATTGTATATTTATTATATATTATTTTTTTCAATTCAAAATTCAAGTAGTATATGACTTAGTGTAGGGATCACAGGATTTTGAAAATGTGCACATAATTCACTTTTCCCCATGACACGTCATACGCAGTTTTTACTATTTTTTGACGTAAAATAAATAAAATAAAATAAATATTGAAAGGCAAGATTATCTTCCAATTATCCAGTACATCCTTTTGTATTTAATATTTAATTCTTCTCTTTTTTAATTATATGTTCTTTCCATCGAAGATTACAACCCAATGTCATGCCAAGATATTTAGCTGTATTTGCATATGGTACCATGTGGTTGTTTATATTAATTGGAATGTGTTCAGTACCCCTGTTTGTGAAGGTCAAATGAACAATTTTACTTTCATTTCATTTGTTATTCGAATCACTGATCCATTTTTGTACATGTGTAATTCCTTATTGTAGCTTCTGAGATGCTTCTTCATTGCTTTTTCTTCTTGCTAAAATTGCAGTGTCATTGGAAAATGTTTCTATGACACTGTTTTCTGGTTTGGGGATGTCCCTGGTATTCAGTAGGTACAGTTTTGGTCCCAGCACACTTCTTTGCGGTACCGCTCCTTAAGTTTTTGGGTCCCGTTTAGGCATCGTCTTGTTGAACTCTAAAGCATCGTCGGTTAAGTAAGATTCTAGAAGATCTGCATATTATTTGAAAAGAACAGTGTTCAACTTATACTTTAAACCTTTGTACCAGACTTTGTCAAAAGCCTGCGCTAGTTCCAAGACGATAATTTTTCGATAACGGTCCTTTTCGATAAGCTGTGCACCTGATCTATTGTGGAGTGTCTTGTTCTGAATTCGAACTGATGTTCTGGTATTCACGTTTTGCTATCAATAATTGATTTCATTCTTTGGAGCAACAAGTTTTCAAAAAGTTTAGACGAAATTGGTAACAGTGAAATCGGTCTATTTGATGTCTTATGTGGTGGTTTTCGTGGTTTCAATACCTTTATAGTTTCTGCAACTTTACAAAATCTGGATACATATTTCAATCTAAATGCAGCATTGATAAGATATGTCAATTTTATCGTACCCTTCCTCGGCAGTTTCGTTTGAACTTCTGCTGTTATTAAATTAAATCCTTGAGCTTTTTTTCAAGTCTCGGATTTTATATTTATTTTTGTACTTCAGGTATTGTAAAAGGGGTAATACTTTCGTTATATTCTTGGCTACTACGATTTTTATTAATTATTTCTTTTATTTTATTAATTATTTCTTTGATTTTCTTTCTCCTCAAGAGGCTGGAATATTTCTTCTAGATGCTCAGCAAATCTATCCGCTTTTTGTACGTTGCTTGTAGCTCATTTGCCATCTTTTATCCGAATTGGAGGCGCTTGAATGATAGGTCTTTTTATTTTTCTTGATGCCTTCAAGAAGGAATAATCAGTGATTTTGTCAGGTGCTAATTCTTTTAGGTACTTATTCCTGTATTCGTTTTTAAAATATTTTATCTTTCTTCTAAGTGATTTCAATACAAGCATGACTTTTACTTATTCAGTTAGTAATTAAACGTTAACGACGGGATCATTTAGAGTCAAATCACTCCAAGAAAGTTGGATTTTCAACCTTTTCCTCCAACTTCTTTGTAAATTGTTATAATACTAGCAAAAGGCAACTTACATTGTAATATGTAGTTTTTTATTTTTCTGTCTAGAATTTTTTAAGAATTAGGGAAATATGAATATGGGTACTTTCACACTGCAATCCTTAATAGATCAAAAATACTCTTCCCAAAACTAATTGGAACACATGTCACCAGATTGAGTGTGTGGTTTATTTCACAAGTATTTCACCCTGTAATTCAATTGAAGAATCAGGATCAATATGCAGAAGATATACGTGAAGGATCAGTATACAGTAAGTCTTTTTTTCGATTTTCTCTTCTTACTGAAATATGTTTGCTCTTGGGAGAAAAAGTTTTACATTCATACAAAATAATGTGAAATATCTGCTCATTAAAATTAAATAGTATAATAGAAACATAATAGACAAATAATATTTATTAGAACATTAATATTCACATTATTAATTATTCTGTGTACGATTGGCTGACTTACTCCTCCCAAATTCTCAGAATCAATTTGAAAGTTACCTGGAAAGCCAAAATACAAAATCAGCTATTGCCATTGACAAAATAATAGTTTATGTGAATCAACAATTAAACATAACCTAAAAAATATTGACAACCCAATGTTAATGATTTTTGTAAAATTATTTTACATGTTGCATAATATTTTAGAGAAATTAAAAATTGGATTATGTGAAGAATTGGTAGTCCTCTTCCCTTGCCCTTTTGCAAATCATTTCGAGGATATCTAATGCGTGCGTATCTCAAACCTGAAGAATTTCATGAACTTGGCTTTCCGTGTATAATTAAACAAGATTTGGTGTATCACGGATAATTAGGCATAGCGTACTGTACAAATTCCTCGATATATTCAATATCCTCTACAAATCGTGATATCAGCCATTCTGGAAATCTTCTGATCTCAAAGTTTACTTTCCAAAGTCTAAGTACAGAAAATCGGTGACTTGCAAATGAAGTCGCCTCAAAGTAACGACTATGACTTTGAAGCTTGTAAGCAACTGTTTCCATTTCAAAGTCTGAGTTTTGTTCCTGAATACAACCGTAATCGCGTAAGGGGAAGCGGAGATGCAGGCGAGCGCGGGTTGCAGATGCTGGCGAGCATCGGGCGCAACTGCCCGCAACTGCTGGACCTGAATCTGACGGCCACACCCATCACGGACCGCGGGCTGGTGCTGCTGTGCGTGGGCGAGGACGGGCAGCGCCAGGCGCAGAGCCTGGTGCGCCTGGTGGTGGCCGAGACCTTCGTCACAGCCGCGGGCGCCACCATCGTCCTGCAATCCCTGGCGCGCCTGCGCGAATTCGACTTTGACCAGATCTTCGAGGTACAGCTCTTGGTGAAGCAGGCTGCCTTTGGTTGGGGAACTGGGGGAGGAAGTGGACTGTCCGTTGCGTCCTTTGTCCCTCAACCCTTCAACGCGGAATGTGGTTCTCTGCACACGAGAGGTTTCGGGCTGCTCGTGAGGAGGGACGTGCCTGGTACGCTCGGTGCTGCTCTCTCTGGGCAAATTAAGCAACATTTGAAATCTACTTTCACAGTCACGTCTAGACAATGAATGAAACTATAATTGAGTATCATAAAAACAGTCCATTTTTGGGAATTTGTATTTTTGATATACAAATTTGGATATCATAACTTAAGTTTTATTTACTAAACCGTTAAGTCAATAGTCTCGCCATATTCACTATTTGACTCAATCGAATCACAATAAATCACAAAAACTTCCCCACTTCAGTAAATACTGGTGTGAATCATCAAATGATGCAAACTAGGCAAACGCTTCCTTGAATATGTTGGCGAATGAATTGTGCGTTTGCAAGCTTGCTTCAACTTTCTTCTTGGCATTGTTTCGGCTCTTCTGATCAAGACGAATGAGCGAGGCAAACCGCAGTGAATTTGGAGGTGAAAATTAACTGTTAACGCTCGGAGTGCGTAGAGTTGCGCTAAATTAAAAGAATTACTGATACAGTTCATGACGTGCCAATGGATCCACGTGCAAGATTCCGGGGCATTTGAAACATTTACCTTTACGTTTGATGCTTGACGGTTCTGTTGACTGTATCAAACGTGAATATCTAAACAAATAAAATCGCGCTGGTCTCTATAAGTTACATATGCATATGTACATGGTGAATACAGTTGTTGAGAGGTAGATTGATCCACAGTCGCTCGAGCGCGCGTTGCAGGTCCTGGAGCGGCTGGAGAGCTGGGACGCGGCCATGGAGAAGAAGCTGCTGCACGGTGTGAGCGTGCGCCTGAGCGAGGAGGCGGCCCCCGCGCCCTCCTACCTGCCGCTCTGCACGCTCATCTCCACGGCGGAGCAGGTGCGCCTGAGCGGGCTGGACGCCGCCACGCGCCTGTGCCCCGACGCCACCAGCGTCACACTCGCCAACGCCTGGCTCGCCAGCGAGGACCTCTACAAGTTCATGCTCTTCGAGCGGCTGTCTTCGCTGTCGCTCACCAACTCCGAGGGCCTCACGCTCGACTTCCACGACGGCGTCCTGCCCGTGCTGGCCACGTGTGGATCCCGCCTGCTCAACCTCATCCTCGCCAACTTCACTTCCGTTGACATCGCAGGTACCGCTCTCCAGCTCTATCACGCTCAACACCTGTACTTTCTTACCTTCACTTATTCACCGTGCAAACCTCAACTTGAAAATAATGCCGGCCCCAAACTGTGTGCGCTCTTAACCCACCTTTTTTATTTTTTTATTCTAGGAATCGGAAGATCGTGCAAAAAGCTGAGGAATATAGCAATGTCGAATATCGCCCAGTATGAATCTTTTGGGCCAATCTGCAACGAGTGGTTTACAGAGCTACAAGCATTGGAACTTTGGTCTGACCCACAAGCAGACTTGAATCCAAACATGTTTCGGCAACTACTTCTCTTCAGCCCAAATATGCAAAATGTTCTCTTCAAAGGTTGTGAAGTACTGACAGACAAACTGTTTACTGAAATAACGGAGGTAAGTTGATCTGTTCTCATACATTTAAAGAAATAAAAATGTAGTGGTTATAAGGCTGATTAACTTTATGTGATGGATATGTACAATGAGTACGCATGTGGGGGCTGGAATTAATTATGCACATCACTTACTTATTTTTATTATTTCTGACACGTTTTAGGTTAATCCAATGAAAAAGCTGTCGCATCTGACTTTAGATCATTGCCATGCAATTACTGGTGATTTTCTTCATCATTTGTTGGATTTAGAAAATGAACTCACCGTCATAAGACTTTGGAGTTGTCTGAATATAACCAAATACACTAATTCAGAGCTATCAAGACGCATTTGTGATGAAAATATGGATGTATACCTGGAATGGTTTCAGTATGAAGAATAAGTTAAATATTATACGGTAACTATTACGGTATTCCACTTTCAAAGCAGTAATGAAACAGACTTGAACTTGTGGCATGATCTCAACTGAGAAACTACCTAAATAGTGGACGTGAAAGTCATGTTTCGTCGCTTTGATTTTATTTCACTTGCAAGTTTTGATTTGAAAAATAAACCAATGTAATAAGTATGATGTGAAATAAAATATTTCAGTAGTTGAGGACACGATTGTGTATTGTATACGAGATTGAATGTCAAAAGGCGAGTGAAGTGGTTGACTTAAGTTATTTCTTCACAGAATTTATCATCAAATATTTCACAAGTGGCGGCTATCCAAGTTTTGGGATAACATTCCCCATATTTCTTGTGATAATTTAAGACTGTTTTTCGTGAAAAAAAAATATTTATTAAAGTTATCCACATTTTTCAATTAAAGCGTAAACCAACACCCTTCCCCTCTACTGAAATCGACATCCGATTCACTCCCACCCCCACACTTGCATCGTGCCATCGACTCTTTTCCTCTATTCGTCTTCCATAGGTCAACAAATAACTGCATTATAATTCATAAGTTTTCGTTCGTTTATTGTCAATTTCAAAAAATTCGAGGTAAATGAAGTGTTATCTCAATGATATGATGTATACCAAGCAAACGTAGTGAACATGTACAAGATCCTAAAACAAAACAAAAAATACACTTCTCACATAACGTGATTTACCAAGTTATGATTTTATCTCCTTAAATTGGAAATGTTTATCGCCTTTGGAAGAAAATTTGCGCAGGGAATATTTTTTGATACTTCGGGGGATTTTGTTAAAGATTTTGATTTTATTATATTTTCATAAAAATTAGACTGCTGTAAAAATGATGGAGTATTTACTACGAAAACTGAGTCGATCGGGATCGTTAGCCATATTGCTTAATTAGGCTCCGTGAAGTCACAGAAGTTTCATAATTCAAGACTCCACGGACTCCTAGACGGGTGACTGACTGGGAACCCCGGGTTGTTAACGGCGCCGAGCCCCTGACCGAAAAGATCAAAGGCACAGGCTGACTGACAGAGACGCGCTTTACAGTTCACTTTACAGTTTGTTATGCTGCAAACACCAACCCAAATCACTTGGCTGAGAGTGAGGATGCCGTCAGAGCTGAGGTTGGCTCCAGGCAATTCGGCGGTGCGAACTGGAATGTGCACGGACTCGGTTGACTGTAGCTGGCTGTGGGGTTTGCCGTACATTTGGCCAGGTGACGGCCGATGCACGCGAGTGGCCCGAAATTAGAGCTAGCAGCGTGTTGACCGCGATGGTTGATTGACGAAGCCTTAGTATGCGAAGCAGGAACAGCCGACTCGTTCGCGGGCTGTCTGCCTAGCGAGAATTGATACACTCGTCCGTTGTTGCTGACAGATAAGTCAACTGTCAATATGTAGGCTGATGCCTTAGTTCGAAATGAGTTGCATTTTTGCGTCAGCTCGTCTGTTAGTTCTGCGTAGAAGTTTGACAGTTGTCGTTGACTAGTGAGTAGTTGCCTAATTAGAAGTGTCAGTTCTGTTCGAGTTAGTCTGTTCTGTCGTCTGCTTTCGTGGGAGCGAATTTGTAGTATATATTATTTGAGTATGTTGAGTCCGTGGAGGGGAGAGTCACGTGATTTTGAGCGTGAACCAATGTGAGGCCGTCTTTTGCGATGTGCCCTCGATAGGCTTCCTATTTGTGCCGAGAGAGAAGGAGCGGAGCAGCCATGCGGGCGCGTCCGCGTTGCCAATGTGCATCTTTTTGTTGGCCAGTTGCCTTAATGGTGTTGTATTAGCAAGGAGGCACGTCGCGATTTTGAGAAATGTTTGTATACATTTTGCGGTCAGTGGCAGGTAATGAAGCGATGGGGTTGTGAAAGCCCGCCGCTCGGAGGGTGGGCCCAGCCCTTGCTAATGACGTCTTAGCCGACAGCCGAGGTGGCGCCGGGGAGCAGCGGTCACTGCTCGCGAGGATTGGAGGCTCAAAGAGGAATTTGTTTTGAAAGTACGTGCTTCGGCGGACGTTAGGAGCCGTGAGATAAAAGCCCGCGCAAAGACACTCTGCGTAAATGACTTTATTACCCATTTGTATTTTGTGCTTTCTTTCAATACGCAGCTGCGTGGTGGAATGCTACGGGGGCGGGCTCTGTGAGGGTTGGCGAAAGCATGTCTGAACGGCGAGTGGCCGCGCGGGCAGAAGCAATTAGGAGCTGTGACCTGGCAGCGAATTTAATCGCGAGATTGAACAATACTCAGTAAAGGCTTAGAGACGTGATGCAAAGACGTAACTTTTTAATAATAATAATAATAATAATAATAATAATAATAATAATAATAATAATAATAATAATAATAATAATAATAATAATAATATATTGAAATATCAACATCTTGACCGCTTCACGCGCTACTCAAGGGAAATATTTCCCGTACCAACAACTGATCATAATTTCAGATCAAGCTTAGAAAAAAATATTACTCTATATTTCTTTTAAGTTATTAACAACTAAGATATCATTGAATTCCTCTTCAAATAATCTCATGGTTTCAGTAAAAAATATATGTAGTTCTATTAAAAAAATTAAATATTGTTCAATTTCTGAAAAATTAAAAATATATCAAAGAATATCTCTGCTGCACAACACTTGTCTTGTGGATATAATGATCTATATTCAAAATTCGCTAGTTATTAATTATAATTAATAACATTTTAAAATGGTAAATATAAGCTCTAGAATGTACTACCACTAGAGTGTTTCGACATTATTTCTTAGATCGATCCGCGAATTTGGGCAGCAGGCTCGTATTCCCCAGTAGTCTTTTCTGTAATTTTGACGGTAATAGTGAAATTGATGGAATTCAAACTTTCTTCAGGGACTTCAAAAAATTCAAGAAAACAACAATTGGATAGAAAAACGTCTTGATGCAAATTTTTAATTAGTAATAGTATGTTATATGCCTCTGCTCCGTCAAAAGGGTTTTTTAAATAACCAATTTATAACCAGTTTATAATCAATTTCCTCGGTAGACGATAAACTATTGGCATCCACTTTGCACCAGTGAATAGAATATATCCAAGCACATAATAAAGAGACCTACGCATTTGCAGGACAACAGTTAGTTTCTGCGTTTTGAAATTTGATTTTCCGTAAATCGGAAATCGTTATTACAATATAATCCGCGGAAAGCGAGACTGCAAAACGATCTGGACAGTATACTTGACTGCAGAGAGCGACTCGATTGTCTGTAAAACAAATGAGTTTTGGCATCTGATACTAATTTCCTATAAACAATTGCGTAACTCGAAAACGAAAGGCGTTAGCGCCGATCGTATTGCGAAATTGCGCAACTTGTTATTAGATAATAAAAAGAATTGCAAAATTTGTAAATTTATCAACAATTTTCAAATTTTGCAATTTTAAAGTGGAAATGCTTCCCTGATGTTCCAGAATCGAAAACTGCGAATTAACAATTTTCCAGCAGTTAATGTTATCAACAATGCCGAAATGTGCGCTATTCCTGCCGGAGAGTGTCCCCAAATTGTCCATGTGTTGAATATCGCAAAATAACAATTTTGACAAGAGATACAAATTGATTGCTTAATATCTAGTTTAATAGTTACTTTAATCACAAATATACACTTGGTCTTTAAATTTTATTGTCTTTTATTAAAATGTTCCCTAGATGTCCTGTATCGATTCGAGAAAGACAGTATTTTTAAAGGTTTGCAAATTTTATAAATCTATGAACAATTACAAATATGCAATTATAGTTCTTATCGAAAAAATCTGTTGTGAACTGGACATTTGATAAAGTTCACGAATTGTGTATGAACAATAATATAGAAATTAAAATGTGTTTAAGAAAGTAATTGGTCTAAAATTAGAGTTATTTCATCACACATCGACGTAAATTTTTCAAAAAGAATTTTGTTAACAGTGGTTAAGTGATATGTGTTTATACATATTTCAATGAATTTACTTTCATGTTCATAAAAGTGTTTCATTCTGTGTATTTCTATTTGAAAATACTTCCACATCTGAACCACGGACGCCCGCCATTTTCTACGACGTAATTTTGTTAGGGCACTCCTCTGCGTTGAGTCGTTCGTCACAGGCAGCGGTCGAGTCAACATCGTGCTGTACGCAGTGACAGTATTCGTGGTACGTGGAGAGCGTGTGATTCTCTTTAGTTTGAGTGTTACTAGTGGACATTTTAGTGAACAGCAAATACTGCAAGAGTAGTGTAAAACTTTTATTTTCCTCTCCTACGGGGGGATAAGACGTGAAATGACCTCGCATCGGCACGAAGCATCGGCTGAAGGGAAGGCCTCTGACTACAGGAGCCAACCCGCCTCAGGTCGCACTAACTGGAGTAAAATCGTACAGAATTCGATGTATCCGGACAAAGAACTAGGTTTGTTAATTGATGGGAAGGACTATAGCACATCACTTGAAAGGTATGTAGAAGCTTTAGCTACTATTGTTTCACCTCGAAACATAATATACGCATCGAAGATCTCGAACAGCAGAGTGTGCATCTTTCTCAGCAGTAAAGAACTAGTTAATGAAATAACAGATAAATATAAAACTATTAATATTGATGGCAGTGATCAAAATATGCGACCATTTGTCAATAAGCAGCGGCGAGTAGTTTTTTCAAATGTATACCCAATGATCCCTAATGCTATAATTGAAGAAGAACTTGACAAATTGAACGTAGTGCGAAGTTCACAAGTGTCTTTCCTTCGAGCGGGTTTCGAAAAAGAAGAATTCACACATATTTTAAGTTTTCATAGGCAAATGTATGTACCGGAAGACTCACGAAGCAAATTACCAGATTTTATAACAGTTAAGTATAAAGGAGAGAGAAATTGAGTTTATATATCTTATGGCGCTATTAAATGTTATCAATGCAAGGAAGAAGGTCATGTAGCAAGGAACTGTAAAAATGTAGACAATATTAATTCCAATAGCAATGTGGATTTAGGAGAAGCAACAAATGTGAACATTGAGAACAAACACACCGATAATTCTACTTTTGATGAAGACTTTCCCTAAATTGAGACTGGAAAGACAACTAAAAGAACACTGTCGCAGATTACAAGTACATCTAGCAATAAAACATCTGAACTAACCCTGAATAGTTCGGAAGAAAGAACACATGAGTTTGCTAAACCTGCAAAAAAGAAGAAAAAGAAGATCAACCGTGAAAACAACTCTGAAAACAAAAGTGAGAAAAAGAACATTAGTGAACAGTTAGCTCCAGTTAAAGAAAAATTAGAAGTACCCTCCAATGTTCTTAATTATGAACAACTCAAAGATTTTTTGGAAGATACGTACGGAACTAGTAATGCTCTACAATTATCCCTTAACTATACTAAGGAAACTGATAAGTTGATTGCATTGCTTAGAGATATGTACCCATTGCTAGAGGACAGAGGTCTCGTTTTACGAGAATCATGAAAAGGTTGAAGGATCCGGTAGTTTGTGATTCCTCAAGAGCATCCTCGGAGAACGAATGTTCATCAAGTGAAGAAGCAGAATGAAAATCAAAATTCTGCAATGCAACGTGAATGGCTTCCTGACACGATACAAGTTCTTCCAGAAACTTCAAAATGAGAATAACTTTGATATTTTCTGTATACAAGAATCGAATTTCAAAACTAACTATTGTAAGCATATCAAAGGTTTTAAGTGTTACTACAAAAACAGATCGTCATGTGTGAATGCTAGTGGAGGTGTGGCAATTTATGTTCGTGAATCGTTAGTGAGTAGTGAAGTGCAAATAACAAGTGATCTTGAAGTGGTTGTCGTCTCGATAAATATAGGAGCTGGGAACATCTTGTGTAATATATACATTCCAAGGTCATTTCAATTGCGTAGCTGTGAACTTGAAAGTTTAATTCAATAAGTTAAAAAACCACTGATAGGTGATTTTAATTGTCACAATGCACAATGGGGCTCAGAAAGAACGGATACTAGGGGGAAAATGGTAGGTGATTTTTCAGAGAAAGAAGACCTCATTCTATTAAATGAAGACAATAAGCCTACATACTTTAACGTGGCAACAGGAAATGTAAGCACTATCGATCTAAGTATGTGTACGCCGAATATAGTAAGATATTTACAGTGGAATGTTCTCGATGATTTATTCAACAGCGACCATTATCCTATCACCGTGACCTTCGAGGACACACCGGAAACAGGTTATTTATGCGCCCCGATGGATTTTTTCGAAGGCAAATTGGAGCTTATATCAGCAAATTATTGAAGAAAAAATTAATCATTTAAACAGTAATGATGATTTTGACTTCAATCAAATAGATGTAAACTTAGATAGATTTGAAGAAATAGTAATGACCACCGCCGAGGAAACCATTCCGAAAACTACTGGCAAAATAGGCAAACGGAAGTTACCGTGGTGGTCAAATGACTGTGAGGAGGCAGTAAAGAAATATAAGCAATTGTTTAATACCTATAAGAGGCACAATACTGATGAAAACAAAATCCGTTTCAAGTCTGCCAGAGCAAAAGCAAGGAAAATAATAAAAGAGGCCAAAAGAAAATGTTGGAGGGAATTTATTTCATCCATTAATTCCAATACAAACAGGAAAGAAGCGTGGAAAAGAATCAACGCCATGAATGGAAAATACAAAAGTACCAGCATTACTTCACTCTACACTCCCGATGGTACCAACTTACATGACCCTTGCGATATTGCAAACAGCTTTGGAACATTATTTTCATCAAATTCCAGTGATCAGAATTATGATAAAACCTTCATCAAGTACAAAGAAGAAATTGAGAAAATTGAACCCGATCTTGAAGAAGGAAGCACAGTAGATAATGGTATTCAACATTTAAACGCTCCTATCACACTCAGAGAACTACATGAAGCAATACGCAAACTTAAAAACACCAGTGCCGGCCCTGATGGAATCCCCAATGTATTCATCAAGAAGATGCCTTCATCTGCAATAAAGTATCTGTTGCATATATACAATCTGATTTACATTTACAATGTATTTCCTAAAAAGTGGTCTGAAGCTATCATCGTACCGATACATAAACCAGGGAAAGATAAATTTTTGATAAGCAGCTACAGGCCTATTGCTTTAACATGCTGCTTATGTAAGCTTCTAGAAAAAATAGTGAATCAGAGATTGAGGTGGTACTTGGGAAAGCATCAACTGATTACTCCATATCAAAGCGGCTTCCGAGAAAGAAAAAATCGTTCAACAATGGACTGTCTTGCTTCACTAGAAAACAGCATATACAACGGTTTTGCTAAGAATACGAACATATTAGTTTTAAACTTAAACATAGAAAAAGCCTATGAGATGGTGTGGAGAAGACGGATTGTAAAAATAATAACGTCGGCTAAGATTAAAGGCAACATTAGCAAGTTCATTTACAATTTCTTAAAAGAACGCTCAATCAAGGTTAGAGTAAACGGAATTTTATCAGACAGCTATAAAGTTATGAATGGCGTCCCGCAGGGATCGGTACTTAGTGTAACTCTATTTTTACTTATCATCAATGACCTCCAAAACAAAATTAAACCCCCAGCTGTCATCAATATGTATGCGGATGATAGCAATATTAGCATACCTGGCAAAGATATTACGTCATTAGAAAAAAGGCGCAAAACATCTTAGACGCAGCCATAGAATTTTCAAAGAAAACTGGGCTCATTTCCAAGACAAAATCCACGTTCATAATTTTCTCTAGGAAACGATCTTTTAGAAGGAACATTCAGTTGAAAATAGGACAGCATAAGTTGGAACAGAGTAAGGAAATTAAAATCTTAGGAATGATTTTAGATGAAAAGATGACATGGGTTCCACACATCAAGAATTTAAAGAATGAGTGCACCAAAAGAATGAGTCTTGTCAAAGTCATCAGCCATACATCTTGGGGAGCGGATTATACGATTATAAGAAGAACTTACCAGGCAATAGTTAGATCCAAATTGGACTATGGCTGTATATTATATGATGCGGCCAAGACGAATATTGTAGCGTCATAGACTTGACTCCCTGCTCCAGAGAGACAAGTTGCAAGGTATGGGGATGAGGGAGCCAAAAATAGGCTTCCAAACAAAGGCCAACCCTTCAGGGAAAGTCCGAAAGGGGAGAGGGCTTGTAGGTACCGGGTGCAAATTGCAACAAGGGAAGCAGACGCCTCAAGACGAGTGCGTGGGAGAAAGATGACGCAGGAAGTCATGTGACTCGAGCATATAAAAGGGCTGTCGCAGAAGCCCTGGGTTGGGTAGCGATTCTGGTTTCCCCGCGCCAAAAACCGCAAAAACTTGTCCGCCAAGTCTGGCGCGGAAGTGCTGTAGGCACGTGTGGGTGTTTGAGTCTCGAACACTGTGAAGTATGCTCGATACTTCGGGGCAGATTGTCTGCCGAGGCACACCAGGTGCCAAGTTGCGAATCGGCCGAGTTGGCTGATCGCAGGCGTGGCCGCAAGGAGCGTGTTAGGAGAGGGGGGCTGCGGCAGGTAGCCGACAAACACCTTAGAGTGAGGTCTGTAAACAGTGTACATAAATTAGTGTAAATAAATTGTATATACCCACTCATGTCTGTTTCCTTGTGGAGTAGATCCCTACCCACGACGTTACAATATCAAGAGATTGCTGGATCCTATCAATAATATGGGAGCGAGACTGACGTGTGGGGCTTTTAAGACCAGCCCAACTAAGAGTATTTTGTGTGAAGCCAATTTATTATCTTTAGAAAAACGTAGAAGAAACCTAATTATGGGATTTACGATCAAAGTAGCAGCCAACAAATTGAATCCAATAAACAGAGTATTCGAATATGTATACAAACATTATAGAACATTAAATTATAAA
>BLKR01015424.1:0-73557 GCA_011170035.1 Teleogryllus occipitalis
TTTTTTGTTTTTTTTTGTTTATTAAAGTCGCATCAACAACTGAGGTCATTAGCGACTACTTTAAATACAACTTTACAATATTAATAGCAATTTAACAGAATATTACACTAAATATACACTAAATATAGACAAATTTGTGGAGATAGACATTATATGTATTTTCGATGTTACAATATTAGTTACCAGTATCTATGATAATACAATTAAATTTCTTTAAGAAAATAGCTGTCTTTACAGAATTGTATTATTTTATTCTAGAATTCGTTGGATGATAGGATCAATTCGGAGTTTGGCTCATCTTATAGGTATCTCTGTCTGCTGTGCTGAAACATAGGGCATTGAGTTAAGATATGTTGAAGGTTAAGTATGGTATCACAGTGCTGGCAGGTGGGTGGGGGGTTTCCAGTTAGCAAGTGTTGATGACTGAACTTGCAATGACCAGTTCTTATCCTTGTTATTGTTACTTACTCTTGTCTTGAGAATATTTTGGAAGTTTTCAGGGAATAAAAATTTTTAACTAGTTTGTGTAGAAGGCTGGATTTCATGGTTTTCCAGAGGTTGCTCCACTTTTCATCCATTACTTTCTTGATATGTGTCCATAAATCCTTGTATGTGTGTGATATTGTTAAGATACTTTCAGTTTCAGGACTTACATTTTCCTCTTCAAGGCTCATTGTGTTGTGTTCAGGCATTGTTTTGTAATCTGGTATCCAGGCAATTATGAGAGTCTTTTTAGATTGTATAATGTCTTGATATATTTCATGAATACTGTTTATCATTGGTATACCTGGGTAGTTATTGTGAATATTATTTATTGCTTCAAGGGAAGTAGAGAAAATGACAAACTTGTTAAGTTCTGCAATACAACGCATGTTCAAGTCAGGTTAGGAGTAGTAATTTTAGATACAACACCTGCATGGCTTCCACTGCCTTGCACATGTACGACGCTGCATTAGTATCAGAAGGAATAAATTACTTTGTTTAACTCTATGAGACCACAAAAATCCCATTGTATGAGAAACAGTTTTGCAGTAGTTTGATGGTTGCATTTGGGTAACACTTCACAAGTTATCAAAATTGACTTATACTTTTAACTATTCATTAAACCTTTTTCGAATATGATTCAACATTCCGAATATGATTTCCTTGCACATCAGTTATTTCGTCAGTTGATACTCAGATGGGACCATTGCCAATTTCTCAAAAATGGAATCCATTGTTTTCAAACAATGAATGAAATTCTGTAGATCTGTATGGAATTGTTTCATGTAGATATTTTTACAGAAATTCACGTAGCATTGGATTGCTTAATTTCCCTATGGGAATGTCGGCACAAACCATAACACAAAACAAATGAAATCAAAAGTTAGATTTATGACGCTCAATACTTTGGTGATCATGCGAATCAATCAATAAGAACTGTTTTGGGGTTTGGATATGTCTTTTCGAAATTCGTGTTTGATGACACGACGTGAATGTATGATGAAACATTTGAAATCACTGAGCACATGTCACATTTGTTTTACGTAACTGGCAAAGAAGTGCTTTCCTTGTGTAGAAAAGCGTTCAAATTCTTCTGAGAAGTGTTTCAGTCATACACTCAAAGTCATGTCAAAGAAATTTCGTCCTTCGGCATTTTTAAGTAAAATGTAGAATAAGTTGTACTAAAAATATAAACTGAATCCACAATGTTGCTGTTCAATATTTCTCAGAGGTTAGGGAATAAAAACAATGCAGATTCAAATTTAACCAATTGACTCTTAGGTCATTTAAATTTAGCTAAAAATATTTTCACGATAGGGATATTGCTAGACTGCCCTGAAAACTCGTACTTGTCTGTGCTAATTCTCAATCACCGTTACCACTGCACCATAAGCTTTAATTCAAAAGCTTCAGTGCCGCGTCGTGATTTTACTTCAGATTTTTGGCCCGAAGAGATAATTTACAAACAATGACAGAGGCTCGCGTGTGACAATCGGGGAAAGGAAAATGTCACAGCACCTCTATGTTGGTGGGTGTAGTTTCTGGTGAAGGGTATCAAGGTCTCAGGAGACCTGTGAAAAATGCGAAGTGGGTGCGCGATATCGCCTGCTAAACGTATCATTTTCACAAACCAAACTTGCGTTCTATTCTCTGCGATACTTCTGCTGAAAATTTAGAAACCAGAAGCTATGGATTGGGACGGACCGGCAGAGGGACGGACCGACAGACGGTCGGACCCACAAACGGTCGGACCCACAAACGGACGGACCGACAGACGGACGAACGGACCGACAGACGGACGAACGGACCGACAGACGGACGGACGGACGGACGGACGGACGGACGGACGGACGGACCGACAGACGGACGGACGGACCGACAGACGGACGGACGGACCGACAGACGGACGGACGGACCGACAGACGGACGGACGGACGGACCGACAGACGGACGGACGGACGGACCGACAGACGGACGGACGGACGGACCGACAGACGGACGGACGGACCGACAGACGGACGGACGGACCGACAGACGGACGGACGGACCGACAGACGGACGGACGGACCGACAGACGGACGGACGGACCGACAGACGGACGGACGGACCGACAGACGGACGGACCGACCGACAGACGGACGGACGGACCGACAGACGGACGGACGGACCGACAGACGGATGGACGGACGGACCGACAGACGGATGGACGGACGGACTGAAAGACGGACGGACGGACGGACGGACGGACGGACGGACCGACAGACGGACGGACGGATGGACGGACCGACAGACGGACGGATCGGACGGACGGACCTGACAGACGTGACGGATCTACTGACGGACCGACAGACCTGGACGTACGGACGGACGGACGGACGGACAGACGGACGGACGGACGGACGGACCGACAGGCGGACGACCGACGGACGGACGGACGGACGGACCGACAGACGGACGGACGGACGGACGCACGGACGGACGGACGGACCAACGACAGACGGACGGACGGACGGACGGACGGACCGACAGACGGACGGACGGACGGACGGACCAACAGACGGGCGGACGGACGGACCAACAGACGGGCGGACGGACGGACCAACAGACGGGCGGACGGACGGACGGACGGACCGACAGACGGATGGACGGACCGACAGAAGGACAAGCAGACAGACAGACAGAAGGACAGGCAGGCAGGCAGACAGACAGTCAGACAGAAGGACTGACAAGGACAGACAGAAGGACCGACAGACAGGACAGACAGGACAGACAGAAGGACAGACAGAAGGACAGACAAAAAGACAGACAGAAAGACAGACAGAAAGACAGACGGACAGACAGACACAGACGGGCGGACGGATGGACAGACAGACGGACAGACGGACGACGGACAGACAGACGGACAACAGACAGACACAGAGACGGACAATTTGAAAAAACCACTTTTTCGGTATCAGGGGACCCTCTCCCCAAAATGTGTATTTCCGTTGAAATCTCGAAATCTATTTTCCGCAGCATTACATAACTTTCTCTATACGTCGTATATTTATTCCTGTATATGCGGATGTATACGAGAAAGTAAAAATGGAGCAGTTTTGAGAAAATGGCATTTGAGCGTTTTCGAAAATGCGGAGTTTTGAGCTCATTTTTATAGGTTACTTTTGCGTTTTCGAGAAACGTTATTAGAAATCATTTAAAACACATTTAATCATAAATGCAATATTGTAAACAATTCGCTACTAATGTAAATATTGACGTGAGAGAATAAAAAAATTAATTTTTGAATTCATTGAAATGAATAGAGAAAAGTGAGTTTGATGTTATCTTAAACTGTACACTTGGTACTATCCCTACTAAAAGTTTAAAGAAAGAATTTGAGAAATTTTTTTTATTAATATTGCACATAACATTGCGCGGAAATACTTAAATTTTCAAACTAAATGTACATGGCCTCATTGAGAGAAATAAGTATGTAGAACAAATTCTACTTGCAGGAAAAATCTCTATATTCTAATTTTGTAGTTGTAGGAAGACTCCGAAAAAAGTAAAACTTTAGGAATTTTAGAAAATTCATAGTTCACAAAGAAAATCTGACTTAAGCCGTTTTGATAAGTGCAGTTCACTCTTATAAGAATTATAAGAAATTTAAAGAAAAATTTTGTCTTTTTGAGAAAAATTTGAAAATGTCGCATGGGTTTCATGTAAAGTAAAAATTAATGCATGTTTTTCAAAATCGCAAAGCTTCCGAGTCGAGCCAGATCGACCGGGGAATATTCATTTTTGAAAATATCCTATTATATGGGTTAAGCGCTTGCGATGTTCACAGACGAACGGAGAGAGGTTTTGAGAAAAAAAACTCAAGGTATCAAGGACCCACAATTTCCGCAATCTGATTACATAACGTGTTAGAGGGTGTAATTTACTACATATTATTAGAACAGGATTTATCTACTTTTTGTGTATCAGGGCCCCACTATCCGAGTTTTTGTGTCAAAAAATGGCCAGCAGAATTACATAACTTTCTCTACTACGTACGTATTCGGAAATGTTAAAAAATTGCAACGAACTGATGAGTACGAATTCTATATGATTTGAACGGAGAGAACTCCATGGGTGCAAATAGGAAGATGGTTTTCAGTTACGCCTACTTTAAAAGAATTCGGGGCACGGATGGACTGCACCAAATGTCGCATGCATCACAGGTTGGCGACCCCCGGTCTAGAGGTTATCGTGTTTACCTTTGTAATCAAACTGAGTACGATTCAGGCTGATGGAGGTGGATTTTACGATGAAACCTCACTGCGTTTTTTTCGTGGATAAACAAAGTAGTTAGTCCTTTGCAATAGATTCACAGGTTGTCACTCCAATGTTGTGAGTTGCAAACATTAGCTTTCATGTTCTGCGACCGCAAATGCCAAATTATGTGGTAGGAAGAAAAGGATATGAGCCAGAAACTCAATAATAAACACGTTTTGCATGCTACAATTTAACAAATGCAGTTCATGGTACAATCTGCGTTTGCATAAAATTAACGTTCTCCTATAGACCCCACACCACATAATGTAGAAGAAACCCGAAACAAATTGTCAAGAAGAATAGGGATATCTGAAAGAAGTTAACAGCAAGTTGTTCGAATGATTGAATGAATGAAGCTAATCGCTCCTATCCTTAATTACAAATCAATGATTTATTCGGTTGTTATTCCGTTGTTATTCCTGATATATTATAGCAATGAAAATAGTAGAAGCAGCAGCAACATCAACATTCCACATGCACGCTGTTCTCGCGCTGTGCAACAATGATGTTTGCAAGCGCACTAATGAAGTGCATCAGTCGAATATCACAGCAAGTTTCGGGACCCCGACGAAGCTAAGGCGGTGTGCATGCACGAGAGAGCCGGGAGAATTCGACAAATAGCTGTTTGTGGTTGTTACTGCAAACCTCACTCAAGGGGACAAAAAGCTTTATGCGAATCGCTGATCAAAAAACTACAACTGCTCTAACTATTCCATTTGCATGTGAAGTGGAGTGCTATGGAAGCTTGCACGGTGAAATGTTTATGTTAATTTGTAAAGTGTGTAAAATTTGTAAAATTTTGTATAGTTGTTAAGTTTTGTAATGTTTAGTTAGTGTATTCTGCCACCAAGTTCTGGAACTTATTTGCAGAATTAGTAATAAATCTAACACTTCAGAATAGTTTTGAACTTATGATCTGTGTAAATTTCAATACATGAAATTGGCAAATCTGATGACCAGCAAAACTAATAACTTTCAACTAGTTTACAATGCAAAAATGGATATTGAGAACAATGTTCAGGAATGGGACGATTTCTTTCAAAATATTTTCCCCATCTTATGTTTAAACGTTAAATCCAAAATGAATAAAAACAAAGGTGAACTGGAAACAATGTTTGACAAATGACCTTTCAAAATATTTTAATTGAATATATATATATATATATATATATATATATATATATATATATATATATATATATATATATATATATATCAGAAAAATGAACAGCCAAAATCTAAGTATAACAGATTTTCGAGTACAGTGGGTAATCAAATTATTTTACTGAAGAGGTATTTTGAGATAATTTTAAGGTTTGTTCGTAAATGAAAAAAAGTAATCTTACGTGAAAGTGCTTAGTGGCTGATCTTAACGTATTTTCTGAGCACTTTCGGAAGGAACAACAAAAAATACGTTATTGTGTTTAATACGTTAATACATTAATTACAACATGAGAAATCAATTCTTTAATTTGTAAATTCTCCCTTTGTTTTTTGACATCATTGATGAGCTATGGCATTCTTGCTGTGAATTTTATGGCCTTTTCTGATAATATGGAAGAGTTCTGCAAGACCTGGTAATTTTTTGATAAGTTCTTTCTTCATTGTAATGACTCACTCCAATATTTCTTTTTATTTCCTCCCACGCATTCTCTTTTGGTTTCACGTTGGAGAAGTTTACAGACCTATCTAGTGTTATTTTTCTTGTAAAAATATTTTACTTTTAATGCTGTGTTACTGCGCCGAGTCGTACAAGAACACAAAATATTTGTTCGGGAAGCGTTCTTTCACTTGGGGAGGGTAAAGTATCAGTAAACATGTTTTTAGTCGTTACACTATGCAGTCATTATTATTATTATTATTATTATTATTATTATTATTATTAAACATGCACCGAAAGAACTGATTTGTCTCGCATACTTTGGATAAACGGTTCGTCTGAGAAGCAAACCCACAAAATAATAATTTTAAACATTGTCTTGTTTACCATACTGATTTTTCAAACACATTATAAACATTGCTTCAGTGTTCTTCGGGCCATGTTTCGTCGACATTTGAGATCCATTTCAACGAACCTTCATCTCAAGAGTTTGCATCGATAAATGCACTCCAGCTTCTTTAAAACAATGTTTCTAACGTTTTGTGGTTTTGGATGGGTCTCCAATGTAATTACATTGTTGACATATTTGTTGACATTAATGACATATTTCCCGTTCAATTCTAATTGATTGTGAAATTTGATTTTTTATTGACATTTCCAAGCTCTTTTAGTAACGTGACATCCCTCTACGTGATTCTATTGATATTTTGAACTGTTCACGGTGAAGCTCCTTACAAATGTGCAATTTGTGTTAACCTTGCAGTCAAATCAGTGACCGGGAGACGTGGCTCAGGGTATCAACTAACGTCACCAGTGCCTCTGACCGGAAGGTCCCAGGCTGGAGTCCCGACGATGGCAGGATTTTCGACACTAACAAGATAGCTAGGTCGAATTCAGTCGCTGTCTGAAGGAAAATTCTAGCGGCCGGCTACTCTGATCGGTAGTTTTCCGTGATTTCTCCGATCAATACCAGGCGAATGCCGGAGCAGCCCCTAACAAACGAGCGACGGACCGTGTGCGAACTTTCCTTCCTATTCCTTGTCCTATCCTCGCTCCCCTACACTATCACACATGCCGGGAGACCGGTCGTGAGCTTAGAGCTTGTCCCGAGTGGGGGTGGTGTCCCGCTGCTGGGAGATGCGCGGTTGGGGAAACCCCGCTAGCCGACGGTAGGTCGGAGCCGAATCTCACCATCCAGCGGGGGAAAATCACCGCTACCTTCCGAGGAAATCATGCACTACACTTACAGGACTAATTGTCTTAACACTCGACGCGCCCGAAATCCCTAATCAATCAATCGAAACAATGTGGTAATTCGTTATTTTTTCCTAGTGTGAGATCCAAAACTTTTCTCATTGCTACTGAAACGTTTTTTCAGTTAAGTTAGTTCTTGCAATTCACAACCTAATCACAAAATTAAATCGTAGAGTAAATGCTACAGACCATCTCTGTAGAATGAGTAACATAATTCCGGACCGAATTACAACTTATTTCAATCAGCAATCGCTCATCTTCTAAACATACAATGTAAAATGGTCACGGAAGTTTAAATGGCATACTGGAGTGTGTTGATAACGCCAAGAAAGTTACAAAATTTACAAACTTGGAAATAATAATCACCCGTTAAAACACTGTATCAATTAAACAGTAAAACTACAAAAATAGTGAGGATTTAATCTTGAGTATAATAATTTGGCTAACCATCGTGCATGCCGAGCAAATTTTTTCAGAGAACGAATTGAAAATCTCGTGAGATTTGACAAGTCGCTGTTATCGCTGCTCATAGTGGAATTTGTCGGGAACAACTCAAATTTGTTTCACCAGTTGAAAACAACACTTACTGGTATATGTTTGAAAATAAGAGAATTTCTCTGAAAAATATTTTCAAAGATGTACCAAGGTGGTATGCGTGATGTGCAAAAGAAACAAATACTCGTGAATTCTCAGGCTTTCAAAATCAGGAAATTGGATCCATCGAAATTCAGACAGAACAAAAATGCATTGAACACAAATTTGATAGGTAATTTGCCAGTCACGAGAATTCCCAGAATGGTCAGTACATTCAGCAGTTACAAAAGCTATCTTCAGACGATTCCATAATACTGCTTTCGTGGACTTATAGTTTTTTTTCCATTGCAAAAGACTTTCTCTTGTGCTCATATTTGCAGTTCCTTGCATTTTGTAATCGTGCCTTCTAAAATATCTATTTCGAGGAACCCTGAACTGTACAATTTATAGACCAAAGCAAAATCTCCTTTTAGGAATATTTCACTTGTCATTCGCTTTCCGCAATATATTTTGGACTTAAATGAATATTTACACTTAAAATGTACTTTGCTGTTTCAGCATATTTCATTAGGCATGTTGCCTGTCCCGCTCGCAGTTGGGTTTCAATTCATGCGAGTGCAGGTCTACTAACTAGTCAGACAATAACAATAGTTATGTGCAACAACTGGCTCTTAGTCATTCATTATGTTAACAAATGCAAATGTCTTTTTGTAGAAAACAATAATCAGGTATTCATCTGAATATTTTTGTTTGCTTTAAACTTTACGCCGGAAGACTATTTGTCGACATATTAAACCAAAATCTCCTGGAATAATATAAACTATGTGCGAAACAAAAAAGCATCTTAGGAGAAACAGATTTGTTCATAAGGATCCTGTGTAGACAAGTGGAAAGAAAAACACATTCGACAAGCACTTTAAGTGATAGAATAATGATAACACACTACCGTTTCACCACCTCGGTTGAAACAATACAATCCACGTATAAACTAGAGGTGCTAACACGTACTTTCTTGCATTATTCCCACATTTTGCAATTTTCGATTCAAAAATCCATAAAAATGACACCAGCGTCATTTTTAAAGATTCTTTGTCAAAAAATTGAAATAATGTAAAGAAAAAATTGGAGCCTTTTAAAGGACTTTTTTTTATAAATTGCATAAATTTCATGCAGAAATTACGCAAAAACTTCTCTTTTTCTCAAAAAAGTGTACATAGCCTTATTTAAAGATCTATATTGGAACATATTTAAGAAACTAGTGGTGCTAAAACAGCGTGTATTTTGTCGCCGTATTTTCTCGCAAAAATTACGCGAAAACTACTCAAATTTTCAAAAAATCGTACATGACCCTATTTCAAAATCGATCTTTAAGGAACAGATTTCGTTAAGGGAAAATCTCTCTCTTTTATATTATAGTTGTGGGAAGACTCCGTAAAAATTTTGACATTTTGCACTTCTCGAAAAATCAGGGTATTCAACGAACATGAGACCTGCATCATTCTCTTAAACGTCCTTCACAGTATCCAACAACAACATTTAATAAAAACTATTGAGGGTTTTTTTTTTAAATTAGGAAAATATCCTATGGGGCATCATGTAAAGTACCCCCCAAAATTATAATATGTTTCAAATTCCAGGGGCTGCGAACATCAGCTAGATCGATTTGTGGAATATCAGAGGGGGCGCTTGCGCATCGTTTCAGACTTCAGCCAATGGGCATGCGCCACAACATTAGCGGGAATTTTAAATGCGAAAATTATCACGTTACAAGTCATTGAGACACATTTATGAAGCATTTCTTCTAAATATTGCATCTTGTACAACTTAATCGCGTTATTTTTGGTTGGTTACCGTTGGAAATTGTCACTTTGTATCACTGTCAAAATGTTTCTCAACACCTCTCTGTCCATGCAATATGACGGTCACCGTCTGGACTGGCTTTTCAAACGAAATACCCATGCTATGATCACGTGGTTCGTGACGCGAACTGGTGGTGGGCAGAACGAGCAAAACTCGGTGCGCCGGAGTAGCTCACCCATGTTATTTCCACCATGGGAAATAACAATTTTGGAGAAAATCGGCTGAACGGTTTAATGCTAGCGTTGATCACAGACGGACGGACACAGATGTCTAGCCGTCATTCCATTTTTCGGTACCAATGACCCACAATAGATACATTCTGGCTATATCGCGCGTTAGAGGATTTTTTTTCTAACTTTAGCAACTGGATTTCTTAACTTTTTGTTTACCAGAGCCCTGTAATGAGTTTTTCTGTCGAAAATTTCCCCTTTCTTTTGCACAGCATTACATAACTTTCTTTCTACTCCTTAGCGAGAAAGTAAAAAGTAAATCATCAGACCAACACCGCTTTTTTACCGTTCTTATGAGAAAAAAAATAGAGCCGTTTTTTAGAATATAATAGTTCGAAAATCCTTATAATTCATACAAAATTACGCAAAAACTACTCATATTTTCGGAAAACTGCTCATTACCTAATTTCAAGATCTAACAAACAATTTCTTTAAGAAAAAATCTATCTTCAATATTGTAGTTGTAAGAAGACACCGAAAACAATTGTACTGTAAGTTTCAAAAACTCAGATGTTAACGAAATGAGACCTGCACCATGTTTTTAACCGTTCTTTCCAAGTTTCATAAAAAAATGTGGTCATTTTACGAAAAAAAATGAAAATGTAATGCTTTATGTAAAGTACTCCCAAAAATCAAAATATCCGCTTCAAACTCGCAGAACCTAGAGTTAAGAACTTAAGAGTTCAGACAGACGGGGTATGTTAATTTTGGAGAAAATCGACTGAATAGTTTAGGCGCGAACGTTGCCCACAGACGGACAGACGAACTTTAGCCATCAATCAATTTTTCGGTCTCAAGAAAAGACAAAACGTGGATTCTATCTGTACAAAGTGTTAAAGGAAGGAATTTACTACATATAAGAACAAGATTCATCCATTTTTTCGTTACAATACGATTTTTTCCGTCGAAAAATCGCCGACTTCTGCCGCTGCATTACAATACCATCTCTTTGCTACGTAAGACCTTATCAAGAGGAGAAAGTGAAAACTAGATCAAATTAAATAAATTTAAATAACTAAACTAAAATCGCCGTCCATGTATTTAGAGTACGTAGTACAAATATGCTTACGTAGGATCTGACAAGTCCGGCGAGCGTAATAACGGGTAAGAGATCAGAAAAGGCGCGATTGAACAAACGACCGGACGGACGTGTGGACTGATTGGTGGCCGGATGTGCAGACAGGCGGGGGACGAATGAGGTTGGAAAGGCAGTCGAGCGAGCGAACATTACAATTTCTTCATGAAGAGAAACATTCAGAGAATGGCGCTCAAACATAGTATTTCATGACGTCGGAAGGCAATAATTCAACTATTGATGCAAGCAATGATTTTTAAAAAGGTTTCTCTTCGCAGTCATTACTCAAGGTTAAAATTGAGCACTATATCTCCTTCGTTCATTCTTCGATTGTCTGCAAGCAGTGCTCGCCGATTAATGTTACGAAGAAAAGAATGCCCACAAGACTCTAATGGTGCTATACCAGGGCATATTTTCTCGCATTTTTAATATCTGCAAAAATTTCGAAAATCCAGTGTTAATGAAAATGAGACAAGTGCCACTCTTCCAAGCGTCCCTTGTTCTATCCGTGGAAAAAACTGAAGAAAAGATTTGGAGGTGTTTTTAAGAAAATGTTTTCTTTTTTGATTTGCATTAACTTCAAGCAGAAATAATGCGAAAACTACTACTTTTTTAAAAAAATACAGATGCCCTTTTATAAAGATTATCTTTTAGAATATATTTAATTTAATACAGAAATCTCTATTTTCAAATATTTAGTTTTGAAAATTTACAGACAAAATTTGGAGCCGTTGGAGGGGTGGACTGTTTAAAACCGACTAAAATTCACGCCAAATTACGCCAAAATTAGTCATATTTTCGAAGAATTGTACAAGACTATTTCAAGATCTAACTTTGAAGAACAGATTTCTTCAATATCGCAGTGGTAGAAAGGCGACGAAAAAAATTGAACTTTTGCAATTTTCGAAAAATCAGGGATTTCTATGACATAAGACAGCGCTTTACTTTTAGGCGTTCTTCATGCTATCTGAGGACAGAGTTCAATCAAAAAATTTGGAGCAAGATAGGAGAAATATTTGAAAATATATTTGAGACTTCATGTAAAAATTTCCCAAAGTCAAAATATCCGTATCTTCAATTTTAGGATAAATGGTCTGAATGGTTTAGGACCCAGCGTCGATCATAGACGGCCGAACAGACGTTTTCCCGTCAAAAGATTTTTCGGTATCAAGGACCCACGAAACAGGGATTCTGACGATACCTGTTGGAGGAAGTAATTCACTACATATTAGTTCAAGATTTATCCATTTTTTCGTTACAGAGTCCCGGCAACAAGTGTCTTGTCAAAAAATCATAGCTTTCCGACGCACAATTACAATACTTTCTCTTTTTACGAAGTTAGGCAAGAAAGTAAAACGAGAAAGGTTCTTGTATGTCGCGTGATTCCCTTGCAACCATTACATCATCCATCTTCACACTTTTGCATGTAAAATATTGTTTCAATAAAATATTTATACCTAATGCAACTTAATATATGAAGTCAATTGTGTTTGTGAAACACACCTGCAACTATTAACATTTTTTGCATAATTCACACAAACCTTTCAACAATTCACAATGAACATATATGTTTTGTAACTTTGTTCATTATGAAAGGGGTTCTCTTTTAAATTTGGCTATTCTCCATCCAAAACTATTACTATTCTCACTCCAACTATTTCTTGAGAGGGAAAATATCTATTTTCCAAATGCTGCTAACCAAGCATTGTTGGTACTTTGATTCATTATTCAACTTTGTATAATACAAGGGTAGGATAGAGATTCTCAAATTCAAGAACACTTGTGCAATTATACTTCTCCCTCATATTTCACTTACAGATAGCATGAAGCAAATTATGCACTTACTAAAATGTTCTCATGGCCTTAATAAACCAAAGTAACTCTTTCAAATAACAGAAAAAGTAAAATAATTTTAATAACATAAATTCCAAGAGGAGGAACTAAAATTATAGTATTAATTTAGGAAAGTAAGACATTAAAATGTCTTGGTTGATTCGTCATTTAATCTTCATTCACTTCCTCTAACATTAAAAACCATAAGTATTCTAAAAAATTATACTCAAGTATTTAAACTCTTGACTTTCATAATTCTAAAAGTACCATATACAAACAAAGAATTACTTAGATTCTTTATATTTTCTCTCTTATAACAGAATCAAAAATTGATTTTGTTTATTCTCATTTCAAGAAGAATTGCCAAGAACTAATCTAAGTTTCAACTTGAAAAAATGTATAATACAAAGTGAAAGTTTTTATTTCATTGACTCATGCCTACAAAAATTATTATAATAGTTCTTTGATTAATGACAACAGAAGATTTGCATAGAGATTCATAAAAATGATTGAATCATCTGCAAACAACATTGACCCAATGGTAAAAATCACTTGTGGCATTTGCAACATAGAAGCCTTTCATAAAAACAAAAAAATATTCAATAAAGATACCTTATCTACTCTAATACTAATCTAAAATTATACAAGAAACAAAAATCCATAAGGCTGAGTTTAAAAAGCATTTCAAACATTTAAAAGTAGAGATATTCAGTAAAAATGTATGACATTCGAAAATGAACATATTTTACTCATAACCCATAAAATCCCGTCACACTAATATTATTTTTTCAAAATACACCGAATTCTTGAAGGTTAAATTTAATTTCACACTAGATTGTGTCCTTATTTAAATACTAAAATATGAAATACCATAATATCTATTCAATGTATTACAATTGCTTTCTGTAAGTTCGTATTATTTACTGCAATGTATTTAATTGTTGATAAAAACAATTGAAAAACTGTCCTGTTTTCTTCTAGCCTAATTTTCGACCAGATATTTTAACTACTTATTCTTGAATGAAATAAATTACAGCATTACATGGCGGCGGTATCACAACACACAGTGTAATATTGCAAAAACTGTAACCTACAACAATTTCTTTACAACTTTTCTTTCAACAAATTCGACAAATATCGCTTCGCTTTCGACGGTAGTGGTCCCTAGTTAACGTTGCTAACGTCAGACTCCTACTATTTTGGAATATTTTCTTTCTCACAGAAACTGCCATGGATTTTTATTTCCGATGCGCCTACAAGGTCAAAAGTCAGCTATTTAACTTACCCCATGATGTCCGTTCCCGTCGTCATTTACACAAATTGGCACAAAAAATATCAATTTATCCCACTACCATTTTTATAGTGGAGACCACTTTACCGGAAGTCTCGATACGTCATGGTACCTCCGTACACAGGAAGTTGGATCAAAATTTTCTGACTGGCTCTCCAGTACGATATCCATGACAACCAACATTACATATTAGTTACTCTGAGACCAGAGAGTGTTATGTTTATTCCGAAATTAGTTTTTCCATAGAATTTGTTATAATTCAAATTGACAATTGAATATGAAATTAAGGCGGCAAAATTTGTCGAGGAAGTGACTCGGTGAATGAAATATGTAAATAAATATTAATTGAATTATTGACTTCCCCAAATGTAGTTTGGTGATTCTTTTGACCATATTTTTAAATTTTTGCTGTAATTTAAATAATTATGAATCGTTATGTTTACTTACACAATTTCAGAAAAGAAAAAGTAGGCATGCTGTTGTTTGCTGATAGCATGTGTGAAATTCATCATTAGAAATCTTTTATTTCATTGAGTGAAAATGACTTTGAAAATGTTTAAAGACTATCTGCAGTTCTCCACAATACTCTCCCTGACAGGAGAATAATTATATACCTTTTTAACTATCTGTAAACATGTCATACCAATACTATTGCAAGATATTCTTACAAAATATTATTAATTAGAATTAGGTACGCCTCAGCTTTTGACAATTGCAGGTTTTAAACTTTATTCATTGATACAAGTCACATATACAACAATTATTGATGTTTTGTACATTGACATGTAGTAGAACAAGTACCATCCTCAAAATGTTTGATTTGAACCTCGTAAAATGTTAAAATTAAGATGTTAAATGTAACATACACGCTTGTTTTTAATATTGTTTTTATTTTGAAGAAGTAAATTGTGTTTCAGCATATGCATTACCACAAAAGTGTGACATCCACGGAAATGTAGTTATCAGAGTGCCAAAGATGTGGCTTGATTCAACATTGTCTTGAATTTAATTACTTTACAACAAAATCGTCAGGTTAGACAGCTGAGATGAAAAGAACATTAAACATAATGTCTTGGTTTGAAGAGTCATGGGTTCAAATCCTCTCGTGCATATTGATGCTTGGCTCTTGACTTTCATGTATTTTGTTTCACAGGGTCTGATTCCATCTGAAGAGCCTGCTAATATTCCTGCGTCTACTGTATGGTCTAAAATACACTGTACAGGTAACTAGCTTCAGCTGGAAAAGCTATAAGAAGAAGATAACCATAACATTTCCTGTAATTATTATCTCTTGCATATAAATTATATTCTATGAGATCTCATTTAAACAGCATTATATTATCAGGGGAAAAAATCAAAATGGATTCACAACTTACATGATTACTTTTCTCTTAAAAAAAAAAATAAAAAAAAAAACAACAACAAGAAGATTGAACATTTAAGCAAAAGAGTTTCAATTCTCATATTTATTTACATAAAATAAATTAAAATTACTTTTTCCCAAATTTAATATTCCCATTGACAAAATTATTCATTCTTTTTTTCTTCTTTCTGTTCTATTTTTCAATAATACATTCTCTTATATTAATTTTATAAGATTTTCTTTGAAGGACTTAATCTACTAATGAAATTTACACTAACCTCACAATGCAACTGGTTTTGTCAATATTATTTTAACAGTTTAAAAATGTGTATTTGTATATGTATTTTGTGTACTAGAAAATACACAAAATGTAGCTTCTCTAGAGGTGGAAAAATATTATGTTAAATGGAAATAGTGACATGATTCTGAAATTGAAGTTGAGTACTAGCATTGCAATGGGGCAGTGAATGCTGCAGTGGCTGAATGTATTTGTCATGTTTAGTAAGAAGAGGAGTACAATTGACGAGGTCTATGTAGAACAGCCTTACTTACATTTCTTCTCCCCTGGATATTATCATTTTATATTCTCCATGATTTTCGTAATAAATGTACAACATTTTATATTTAAGTACATTTTTGTAAAAGAAGGAAGTGAAGAAAGCTGTGTACATTGCACAGTTTGCTCACACTGTAACCAAAACTTTGAACAAAATTGAAGAAAAATATACTGCTACTCAAAGAAATACTCAAAAACTGCTTGATATTTCATGACAAAGCCCTACCCCATTCAATAACAATTAGTGGCAATGTATGGCATACTAAACTTTTCCTCCCCTTAGTGAAGTCAAAAATTACTTATAAAAAATCAACCAAGTTAGTGGGAATGAAAGGCGTTCCAAAACTTTACCTCCTCTTAGTATAATTACTCATCAACTATCATATTTAAAAAAAAGTTGATGACATTTAAAGATCTAAAATCGAGGTATACATTGCACTGAGAACCAATTAACATTGGAGGTGAAGAACATGTCAGAAAATTATTTGAACTTTGCAATTTTCAAACTCAGAGGTTTTAATGAAAAGCATAACTAATCCATATTTAAAAATGTAATTATCTTTATTTGAGCAAAAAATTTCAAGAATAAATTTGCCTCCAGTTTTCAGAAAATTTTGAAAATGTCACAGGAACTTCGTATTAAGTACTCCCCAAAATGAAAATACCTGAATAATCTCCAAAACAGCATAACTACACCTTACTCCTGACTTGTTTCCCAAATTGCAGCTCAAATGATTTTAATCTTATAGACATATATGATATACTTCCATCCATCTATCCATCCACCAATACATCCTGATTTTTGGGTACAAAACTGTGTGTAACTCACCACTCACACCATTCACTCTTAGCTGTCTTTGGAACAGCACTGACAGATTTTAATTCTGACATGTGAGTTTTCACTCGTCGTTACTCGACGTCATTACGTCTCTAAAGAATCTTAAACATAGAATTTAAGACAGAAAATTCAAAACCATCTTCCATTGAGGTTATTCCAATTCTTGTCCTCTCTGAATAGGAAGGAAAAGTTAAAAAGTCCATGGCACCATTTAAAGATCTAAAATTGAAAATTGCTTTGAGAAAGAAACTGCTGAAGATGTACAGAAGGTTTAAGAATAAATTGTAATTTTTGCAATTTTCAAAATATCAGAGGTTTTAATAAAATTAGAACTATACCATGTTTATAAATGTACTTTTTTTATTTAGAGCAAAAAAAAAATTAAGTGACAACTTGCTACCATTTTCCTGAAAATTTTAAAAATGTCACAGGAGCTTCATGTAGTCTCAATTCCCCCCGAAATTAAGATATATAAATGATCTCTGGAATAGCACAATTAGATCTTACTCTATGTGTCTAGTTTTTATTTAGTCATATCTTTCAAGTTTCAGCTTAAAAGCTTCTAATCTGATGAGATTGTGAGTGATACATCCATCTGTAAAGACATCTCAATTTTTCAACTCCAAAAAATTGCATGAATCTCTTTGTCCCCTGTATCAATCTTAACCATTTTTGTAACAGCACTATTAGACCTTAATCCTGATGTGACTGCAAAATTACCACTCAAAAGGCCTTTCAACACATATTTTACAACCAAAAATTCGAGATTATGTTGGTGACGTGATTTCAACACTTTCCTCCTAATACAACTATACTTCTTTATGTAGATTTATGACAGTACAGGAAGGAAAAGTAAAAACCGATTCAACAGTAATAAATAGGTCCAATGGTTTCAAAAGATCAAAGAAGCCAGCAGTGTTTTGTGCTTTATAGTGGGCCATCATCATTAATAAACTCCCAGAGGATTTTTATGCATTTTGTTTATTTTAAGAACAATGATATTTCCATGCAATTAAAATAGCAATCAACCAATGCCACTTAAGTAGTGTATAACAACCCACTAATAGAAAACAATATTTGTAATAATTTTAGACACCAATTCTGCAAATTGGTTCATGTGAAAGTGACTGAAGGGAAGAAAATGATGAAATGAGTTTAGTGTTGAATAGTGCTGAATGAACTCAATATTTTGTTATTTTAATATTTTGTAAGGAATAATACAACCATTTGAAATTGATATCAGTTGACTTCCCTTCTACTATTTGAAGACCTTTTATATTTTATAAGGTACTGTATTCTTTTTCATGATTATAGTAAAACTAGATAATCTGTTATGCAAATAAGGGGGATAGGGAACGTGGCTTTTTATCATCTCTCTAAAAAGGTCATATAGCTTTAATATTAATTTTGCATATTCCTTTATTAATATGCAAAAATCAGGTACATTCAGCATAATATGTCAAACCTACGGCATAATTTCTAAAATATTTAATAAAAACTTGAAGTCAAAGCATTGCATCCTATAAAAGTCATTGTGTCTTAAATTATTTCAGTAGTATTTTGTTTTGTTTTTAATTCGTTGCACCCTTAATTCAACTTATTGACGCAACGCGTCTCTTCGCCCCTGGTCGAGCATTGAGCGCGGAGTAATCCTCCATTATCTATACCTCTATTCCAGAGGACGCTGTATTTTTATGTCTCGTCTCGTCAGTTGTCAAAGAGGACTGCCAGGTAGCATCTCCGCGTACGCGCCTCTTTCCTCACGCGCCCCTGCGTCACTACCCAGCGGCCAGAATTGGGAAGGAGATAGGAAAGGGTTAGTGTTTTGGACACTTCACAGGAGTTGGACTAGCCCTTGTGAAGCGGCCAAACTCGTTTTGTTGGAACAAATTTCACATGAGATTCGACAGGAATCGAACCCAGATCTCAGTGGTGAAAGACTAGCAACTTCGCTATGTGCCACGAGCGAGCCTTTTTTTTTTTTTTTTTTTTTTTTTTTTATATTCACATGCAACCAATATTTATAAAGGAGGTCTCTAAAGAAAGAGAATTTTATGGGGACATGATGAATTGCACTTTGATTTTTAAAAATATGAAGGATTTGTTGAGAAAAATAGAGCTAAATATTCATGTCAAATTCAACCCGCAAAACACTGCCACTCTTTTGAATCTATATCGTTAAATAACTCCTGAACAAAGTATTTAAGGGCCTTAAAAACTAAATTTTGAGTTCAGAGGCTGCAAAGAAATGTTCCTCACACTGTAATCTATAGGATGAGATCATCTTCAACATTCTATTACATATTTTGCTGGTTTGACGCTTCTCGATTCTACCCCACCTGTTTAGGGCCTGTAGAATCTGCAATTGTATGTGAAATTAAACTAATTACTTGATATTCTAGTGAATGAATTACATAGGTGTATTCTCTGCTTGGTAATAATGTTAAATAAAATTATTTTGTATTGACAATGGGAATTTTGTATTGTTATCAATTACTAGGAGACATATAAAACAAGAGTCAGAGGATAAGAGGGTCTTGATGAAAAAGATACATTACAAGCTTAATATGGAAATAGAAAAATAAGGAAGAAGGTGGGGTTTAACATGCGAGAGTTCTCGCACAGGTACACTAGAAGATACAATAAAGTTTCAAACCTTGTTTTCTTAAAAATGAATATCCAGAAAATGCCCTTCTTACATAGACCTCAATTATGCACTAAACCAAGAAAAAATTGAAATAAAAAAAAGGGGGGCTTCAAAGATTAATGGAAGTGGCAACTGAATAACTGAGCAATTGATGAACTGGCAAAGATCTCAGTTGCCCAGATCCTCAGGAAATTGCCTATGGTTATCTTCTGAAAACCTACACTTATGCACAGATTCAATTAGCTTCCAGCAAAAGAAAATCTGAAAGTCATAATGTTGTGAATGTAGGCATACAATGAATTTCTTTTTGAGGTGGGATAAAAGTATAGTAAACTTAAAGATCCCTCTTGACTGTAAACAACAAACTATTTCCTGTTAGAACCACAGCATGGAGGAATGTGTATTCCTTCATTGCTACGATCGCTGAGCCCCAGTCCCTTCAATTGACTGATTGAGGTTTCAGGGCACATCCTGATAGTGTAGTATCAGGAGGTAGCAGGGTTTCTCCCCTAATGGATGATGACATCTGGCAGCAACATAGACTTGTGAAAGACTCCCCCTCCAGGCCAGTCTTCCAGTGGGGCACTGCCAGGTCAAGCTCTAAGCTCCTGGCATTGTGTGGCAATGTAGAACACATAAATGTGAGTGTATGAAAGGGGGAGAGGATAGGACTTGGAAGAAGGAAAGATCACATGCAGTCAACAGCCTATTTGTTAGGGAACTGCTCCAGCATTCATGTGGTATTAATCAGAGAAACCACAGAAAACTTCTGATCAGAGCAGCTGGCTGCCAGAATTCTTCTCCAGAAATTAACAAATTAGATCTAGCTAGAGTTGAAAGTTCACCACCATCAGCACTCATAACCTAGGTCCTCCCTGTTAAGAGTAACTGCCCAGAAAATGGTAATGCTGGCTCAGAACTAGCTCAACAAATGGGGTACACCATTGAAAATCTTGTGAAATTACCGGAGAACTAGAAAAGAGAGAATTTTCTCTTGTATGATTCTTTAATCAAATAAAATGACTTAAAACAAAAGTATATTTCAACCTGCCATAAAATGAAAGTACTTTGTTAAATCTATCCATGGTTTGCGGATGGCACTTTCGAACTACGATTGATTTGTGTGTTGAGCAATTTATAATAATTGGAATTGTGTCTAAATCATAAGAACCTGTCACAAGACATATAATTTACCCTTTCATTGTTTTTCCCTCCTTTCCAAAACTGAAGATGTATCAAGTATTTGTGGTAGGGTACAAACTATCAAGGAAAATTCAGTTTAATTCACCATTAAGAATCATGTCATATTTTGAAAAGGGAATGAATACTCTGCTTGAAACATTACACACTATGTCCTATTCATAAAATTCTTCTAAAATACACTTTATAAGTAAAATTGACCTTTTATGTTGCATTACATGGCCAATAATGTGGTCAGCAATGCTCAAACGATTGATGTGAATAATATTCAATAATATTTGTTGCCACAGCAGCATCGCTCACAATTTTCTTTAGCTTTAAAAACTTTCATTCTGATAGCTCAAAACTACCTAACCCTACATAAAATGCAGAATATTTAAATCACACAGACAGATCTCAAATAACACAATGTTTTAGCTTTCCTTCCTGTTTTTTTTAAATTTAATTTTATTTATTTTATCTCACAATACTTTTTTCTTTAACTTTTTCTCAATTCTTTTGTCCCTTAATAGTTTAATTGATGTAGGCTGTCAGAAAATCATAGAACAATACCTCTTTTCATATAGAAATTTGTAGGGAAACATTGGGATTTGTTTTTGAGAAAAAGTCATGAGTGTTTGAGCAAAAATTTCAATTTGTGAGATTTCAAGAAAAATCATAACACCCTATGAGATATCAATAAACTTCAAATGGATCATATGAAGTATTTCTAGACACAAAAGCATTAAATCATGAAATATACTTATAATGTATGTAATATGATATACCTATGTGAAATATACTTATATACATATACACATGCCATGAAATACACCTGTAATACCACATGAGGGGTTTTGGAAAACTATACGCTAATATTTGAAAGTTCAAATTTTAATCAAATTTGGCACTTACGTAATTTATAATATTGTGGTCAATCTGCAGAAAAAAAATTGGAGTTGTTTTTGAGACAATCTCATTCATGCATTATTGAAGAAAATTGTCACATTTTGATTCAAAATTAAGCAAAAACAAATGTTTTGTATAAATATGAAATGATTTAGATCTACTATTGAAGAAGAGAAAACATTAATGAAACATCTCTAGCTTCAATAATGAAGTTGAAGGGCAGGTATAAAAAAAGTTGAGCCTTTACACTTTTCAAAATTCAGAGGTTTTAATAAAAATCGGACTTTTATTGTACATAGAAGTGCCCTGTCCTCTGCTTAAAACTAGTGGAGCTAAAACAGCATGTACTTTCTCACCTTCAGTAATAGTTATGTAATACTATTTCTTTCGGAAATATCATATCTGTCATCATCTTTTGTAAAACTCATTACAAATCATACAACATAAATATTTTCAAGCAAATATCAACCCAAATTTGACAATTACAACTGCTTTTCATACAGGTAAAGCATGTCCCAACAATGAGATGTTATTCACAGAAATTGTACTAGCGATTCTTGGTGCAGAATATTATTGTTGCATTCCAATCAGATAATCCCTGCAGGCTAGCAATTTTTATTTCATATATTTTAAATAGGTTTTAAATAATTTCTAAAAGATTAATGTGTAAACATATAATAAAAGGTCAAAAGTAAGAAACAAAGAAATATGAAATAATATACAAATTCTAACTTATAAAGCATCCAACTGCCTGGAATTACTTTCACGAAGCACAGTAAAATTGAAGCAGGTGATTATTTTGTCATCAAATTACACCCCAAAAAAATACTCATATTTTCAAAAAATTCAACATGACATTATTTGAAGATGTTTTTGATAAAAACATTTTATTAAGAGAAAAAATTGAATCTGCACAATTGTCGTTGAAGGAAGAAGTTGCAAAATTTGTAATTTTTATAAATGTTTGTAAAATCAGGCATTTCAATGAACGTGAGAACTGCACCATTCTCTTAAGCATCCTTTATGCTATCTCAGGTCCCAATTAAATAAAAAAGGTTGTGCTGTTTTTAAGAAAAAAATTGTTTAAAGAAAATAAAAATTGTCTACAATTGACTCAAAATACTCCTATTTTTAAAAAATTGAACATGACATTATTTTTAGATCTGTTTATCTGAACACAATTCATTAAGAAAAAATGTGTTCATCTTAATAACTGTATTTTAAATTTTTTCAATTTTAGAAAATTCAGGGTTTTCAACCAACGTGAGACCTGCACTTCATGTAAAGTATCCCCAAAATTAAGATATTGGCTTCAAATTCAAGGGACCATGACATCAGCCAGATTGATTGAAAAATATAATTTTGGAGAAAATCAGCTGAACGGTTTAGCCGCTAGTGTTGTTCACAGACAGACGGATGGACAGACATTTTGCCATCAATCGATTTTTCAGTATCAAGGACCCACAAAACAGGGATTCTGGCTACACCACGTTAGAGGATTTTTTTCTAAATTTAGCAACTGGGTTTATCCATTTTTGCATTGCCAGGGCCCTGTTTTAATAATTTTTTGCCGAAAATTCGCCGTTTTTTCATGTAGCATCACATAACTCTCTTTACCGCAATAGCAAGAAAGTAAAAATGGATCCATTCTTAAGAAATGTTTTAAAATGTTCTGTGGGCTTTCAATAAAGTACTCCCAAAACTTACAAAGATATGTTTCAAATTCATAGAGCCCTGTGTTTGGCCAGACATCTGTTTTGAAAATAATCCTCCTTACAGTTCAGGAGCTGGCATTGTCAACAGACAGCGAGTGAACATTTTGAAATTTAATGTGGCTGCTAAAGCATACACAAGAAAAAATAGATATATTTACACTTTAAAACTTTAAGATGTAGAGAAACTTCATAAGACATTATTTGAAGTGTTTGTGACCACAAAAATATGAAACTAAATTATAAAAATACATGTCTAATGACATTAGTAACATGCAAATTGTTTGAAAAAATTACAAATGTTTCATTTCTGAAAATTCACTAGTTTTAATGAAAATGACACTTGTGTCTTAGAATTTAGAGTATTGGGCTCTTTTCTATTGGAAATTACCTTGAGTTTAAGTCATTATACAAACAATTCTTTAAATTGCCATTTCAGCTTTTATTAAGTCTTTATAAATTTTTTGAACATAATCTGAGACAAAACTCATGATAATTCCCAATACAATTTATGAAACAAGGTTAAGATGGCACATATAGTGCTCAGACCTTACAGAAAATTTAGAAAAAAAAATTGGAGTATTTTTTGAAAAAATGTGTTTACTTATTTGGAGAAAATTCTCAAGTATTCACTTAAAATTATGCACCAAGTCCTAACCTTCTGAAGAAAGTGTACATGAAATGATTTTAAGAGCTAATATTGAGCAAAAGATTGCATTAAGTAAGAAATCTCTAACTTCAATAGGTGTAAAATTAAAAATTTTACTTTCGCAATTTTCAAAACTTCACAGGTTTTAACATAGGGGTATTACAATTATATAGAAAACTTCATTCACTATTTATAAAAGGCATCCTTACATGGCAAGTCCTGGTATACACTGGTAGAACAGCCATAATGACTATTATTAGAAAAATGATTTTAGACAAATATTTTGAAACACTTTTCCACAACCTGTGGTTTCCTATTGCTTATCATACCAATATTATATCATACCAATTTTTACTTTCTCGTATATGTACATATATACGGAGTAATATACTTAGTCAGGGTTGGGCAGTATTTAAATACTTGTTTTAAGCCCATTTTATATTTGAATAACTGTATTTTTGAGTTTTTTGGTCATGCATTTTTGAGATGTATTTAAATACATTTTTAAATGCATGTCCAAAAAACTCAAAAATACAGTTATTCAAATACAAAATGTTTTTGAAGTAAGTATTTCAAATACAAATTTAAATACTTGTATTTAAATACATTCAAAACATCCGTCCATTCTTTTCTGAACACCACTAGCGCCTAAACCATTCATATAATTTTTTTCTAAATTGAAGAAACCCCTGTCCCCTGGCACTTTACATCAAGCTCCAGTAATATTTTCAAAATTTTCTCAAAAACAGCTGCAAATCTTTTTCTTTAAATTTCTTGTAAGAATAGAGTAAAAAAAACTTATAAAGGTGGCATAGGCTCAATTTACACGGTTTACTCTGAATTTTCAATAATTACAAAATTTTGAATTTTTTCAGGCGTCTTCCTACAACGAAATTGAATATAGAGGTTTTTTATTTAAATGAAATTTGTTGTCAATAATTAGTTCTTTCATTAAGGTCATTCACATTTTATTGAAAATTTTAGTAGCTTTCATGCAATACAAAACAAGGTTTTCTCAAAAGTGGCTCCAAATTTTTTCTTTAATCTTTTAGTGTTAAATGCACTCTATAAGGTGACATAAATGCCATATGACAATTTTTTTTTGTTTTATTTTTTAATAACAAAAATTTAATTTTTTTTCCTTTCTCTCACATCAGTAATATTAACATTAGAGGCGACTTGTCTACATAATTGCATTAATGAGAACAAGTGCTTTAAATGATGTCCCTTAAAGTTTCTCAAAAACTCAAGTCTTCTGTGAAAATGAGCTCAATATTCCGCATTTTCAGAAAACTAGCTTGATGATTTTTTTGAGATTACATATATATGGCATCCCCATTCAGTGGACCTCCCAGGGTTCTGTGAAATGCTCTTGCTTCATTTCATTCATTGAGTCATATGATACCATTGTAGATATAGTTGAATTTCTTGTTATTATACCGTGAAATTATTTTCTCCCTAGGTTAGAACACTAGTTTGGATTTAAGAAGATACATTAAATAACTGCTATACAAAGTTAATGCACTTATTAAATTAATAATAAATATTCAATCAGTGAAAGGCAGTTCTAATAATAAATGACATTACTTATTCAACATCAACTTAAAATTACTCTTAAAAAAAGCTCATCAGATGTAATAAACTCACTATTCCCCTTCCTGTGTACTTTAGGAAACTGAAGAAAAAATATATTTTATTTGTCTCCATCTTATATATTCACTTCCTTTTCAGACATACCTTTCGATATTTATGTTTCTATGATTTCCATACTCTATTTGGCTTTGCAAAGTCACATTTTATCTCAGTAATTTCATGTTACACTATTAAGTATTCTAAAAATACAATTTTTCACGAAAAATTTGCATCATATGTCAACAAAGTTGAACAGATTAAGTGAAAAACAAGTTTTCTAATGTAAGTAATTTAGTAGAACCTCCAGTATCCCATGTAATGTCATGGAAGAACAAATCAATAACCTTGGATAATTGAAAAATTTCTCAACAGTTCAATAAAAGATAAATTAAGAAGAAACATATTAAAGAAATGTAATTATTCATCTTAGAAATGTCTAAAGAGGCCATCTTGTACAAGTAAGGTAATTCATGATCTCAGTAGTACAGGTTTATGATAATCAATGAGACCATAATTGTCTTTTAGCTATGAGTAATTTACAGTTTGACCCATCTTTTTAACTTTTTGACATATTTTCTGTCTGCCCATATGGTATGCCTTAATGGTATAATATTGACCTCATCAGTACCCCTGATTATATTGGATATAATGAACCATTTTATCTACTGTAAGAAATTTGGATACAATGAGCAATTTCATCTTCTCTGAACACAAAGGTAAGCACTATAAAGGTGATCATATAAGATAATATTAAATTTACGATGTTAATATTCAGTAACACACCACAAATAACAATTTTATGTGCATAAATAATCTTATTTTTTGTTTTGTTCTTATTTAGCATTTTTCTATGATCAATTCTTTAATTTACTTAAATCTTTCTGAGGTTGCAGCCATGACAGGCAAAATTTTTATTAATTTAGTCTTTAAATCATTTTCATTTATGAAACCCAGATACTCAGATACAGAGTAATGAAGATTTCTGTGCATATTCAGTTTTGAGAAATTCAATAATCATGTGAACTTTCTTATATTTCGGGAAACTAATGTGCAATTATGTGAAGGTTTTAGTAAAACAAATGCTTCATGAATTGTCAGTTCTCAGAGGTGGCATAATTACTAGACATCAAAAAACTAAAATTTCCAACCACCAACCACATTCCTAAATACTGCAGTAACAGAGAATAACTTAGGATCGCAATATAAAAGTTAACTTCAAAATGGCATTTCTTTGAGCATGACTTATCTTAATTGTAAGGTTTATTAGTGTCATACAGTGAAATTAACAGGCAGAGTAGTAGCCTCATTATGTAAAAAGCCACAATATATTTCTAGCATTATTGAATTGTTGAGTCACCGCCCTTTAATGATTAAGAATTGACATGATACAACTAACATTACCTATATGGGTTTATTGAATGAAGATAGTCACATTTATAAGCAAAGCCACAAAATAAAATGCATACAGGAAGATTTTTGCCTACTACACAATGAATAAAATTAGAAAGTGGTTGACAGTTCATTGTCATGTGCTAACATGAGTGCTGACACTGATGTTACCTGAATCAGCACCTTTTTGCACTGAACTGTCACCTCAGATTATGGAGCAAATGACAAGGCTTGAATATGAAAGTTCATCAGTTGAGAATCATTACAAGTGTAGAGAGTAAAGCTAATTGTTATGAAATGCACTGCATGAGTAAGAATCGTGATTACTGTGCAAGGTTATTTTGTTGTTAATTGCAATTGCATATTGTGTTGTGGTAGCAATACTGTAACACACGTGGCATGGTATTTAGCAATGCCAACCTCCCACCTAACTGTCAACAATCATATTTTATTCAGATCTTAGCAGCTTGCCACACTACGAATTATTGAAATAACGAACTTTGAATGTTCACGATTTTAACCAAATACTACAGAGACAATATAGGTCACTCTGCGATATAATAGGAGACATTTGAAGCTAGCACACCTAGTGGCCCGACCTGTTGGAACCATTTTGATATCAAGAACAAAATTTGTTGAAGTATAAGTTTGCAAGATTTTTAGTTTACTTAAGATTACGATTACTTACGTTTCACAGAGTGATGAAAATATTTTTGTTTGGTCATTAGTAACTTTTGTATATGGCTGGGAAGATGTGTACTGTTTGCACAAATTATGAAATTCAGAAGAAGTGTTTTTTTCAATTCCCTCGTAATGAGAAGTTGTAATGTAAAGTCTTATTCTCCAATTAAATGCAGATATTCAATTATTAAATCACTATTTTATATTGTTTGTAGTATTGTACATTTACATTGTTGTTCAAAAAATATAAAATTTAATAAATAGAAAAGAAATATAAAACAAATTCCATTCCTTTTTTTCCCAAAAAAGCTCAGACAAAAAATGGGGAGTCGTCTAATATTTGCAGATTAAGCCTAGTCGGTAAGGGTTAAGTTTTCACAATGCCATTCCATGTTTTTGAATGGTCTGCAAAGAGAGAATCTTAAAACGAATGGCAGTGTATCAAATGGAACATCGTGAAAATGAACTTGGGGATTTTGTTACACAAAGCAAGTTCGACAAGGCCGCGTGGAATCTTGATTTGACACCATGCAAATGTGAATCTGCATTTTGAACAGTTAAAGAAACATCAAGAAGTGCGGGACAGATAGAAATTCTGGCGACACTAAAGGGATTGTTCTTAGCTGGCATCCAATGAAAGACTGAACAACACCAATTTAGTCTGCAAAACTTTCCAATGGACCTAACAAGTCAGATGATACCGCAGCATGAATGGGAAGACCAAAATGAAAGAAACATTGATACATTTGATGATGATTAAGGTAGTGACAAAAAACATGATTATGATTTTAAGCAACAAGAAAATGATAGTTTGTCAATAAGTCTTAAAATTATCATTAACAAGGAAATTTTCTAGTCAATAAGACAATTTGCAATTTGATTTTGACTAAATAGTAAGAATTAGTAAAACATTTTTAAAAGTTCTCAGGACGCCTCTTCAAAATTAGGGGGTCACCTTATATTCAGGCAAATACAGTATATAATGAGAGTAATAATAATAATAATAATAATAATAATAATAATAATAATAATAATAATAATAATAACAATAATAATAAAGGGGTTGAAGGTTGACCAGGGCCCTGGTGGGGTAGGCCAATGCCCATAGGCTTATTCCATTAAATGCCAGAGATGCCCCCTGTAATGGGGTACTCTGACAGAAGAGCTTTGAGGTCAGCGATCAAGAACGGAGTACGGTCAGCAAGTCCAGTCTCTCCTCCTTGTGGTGGCCTCTGGGTGCTCTCGTGCAGCTAATGAGAGAAGGGTGAGGGCCAGTCTCCAGCACCTTAAAATGGGAATACTGGGCTAAGGGAAGGAATACCCTAACAAAAAACCAAGGGTGGAAGGAGCTCTTCAGGCGTAGCCAGTTGTTTTAGAGGAGAAAACCCTAAAGAAATCCTGCAGGCCAGAGGCAGCAAGGTTGGCAGCCCCAACCACCATGCTAACCCTGCACAGTGCCCATAACACAGCCAGGGGACATATTAACATACCAACAAGCAAAGTTATAATAAACTGGACCGACATGATGACAAACTTGGCAAGAAAATGGTAAAACTCTTAATAGGAACATGGAATGTTAGAGGCCTTAACAACAAAAAAGCTGAACTTCTGGAGGAAATGAAAAGAAAGAAACGGTTATCACAGAAACAAAAAAGAAATTAAGAGGTTCAAAAGATATAACGATCACTTATACATCATGGAGTAGAACAAACCAAAAGAGCAGCGGAAGGAATTGCCATGATTATAGACAATAAATGGAGGAAAAATATACACAGTTATACATTCGTGTAAGAAAGAATCTTTCTATCAGAATTAAAATAAAAAGGGGATTTCTAACTATTATTGGAGTGTACATGACAGAAGAAGGAAGAAAAACAGAAACTAGCAAATTTTACAAAGAACAGAAGGTTATCGACAAAACAAACCCCAATGATTACTTAGTTTTAAGTGGCAACTTCAATGCTGGAATTGGCTGCAATCCAATTAAAAATGTAATGGGGACTGAAGGTAAACAGAGAGAAAATGAAAATGGAAGAGAACTCCTTTTGCAACCGCTTCGCGGCCTATTGCTACCTCCCAAAAGGAAAAAGGGAAGTAGGAAGACCACAGAAGAGATAGTCTTCTCTAGACAACTTTGTCGGAACAGGCTAGATCAGCCTATCTATGCTGCTGCTGCTGCTGATGATAATAATAATAATAATAATAATAATAATAATAATGAAAACAATAGGTTAATTATAAACAACAAATTCCAAAAGGTATTGTAAGTGTATTGAAATTTGAATTTGTTGCTGATTTTCCAGGTCACATGACTAGGTTCACTAGTGGGCAGTTGCCTCCCATTTGTAATACGAGGAAGTTTCAGTGTCCTGTATTGTCTACATGGTATTTGTTTTAACTAGCATGAAGAATTATTCAAATAAAACAATGGCCATCAGCATCACTACAGACATAATAATACTGTGCTTGTTTAGCAATTCAATCAACAAGTCTTTGCAATTCTGAAGTTATCTTTCCTGATTCTTGGCAAATTCACAGAGGATGCTGAGGGTACTTCTGTGAATATAATTAGTTATTACAGATATGTGTAGTATTTTTGTTGACTTTGAAGCTTTTTGTTACATAAAAGTTTACAACTTTTGCAACATGGAAAGGCAATGTAAAAACACAAATCTTGTACGAGTCTGTATTTCTTGTATGAGATATTCCAGAAAAAACCTTATATTCAGGTAAATACAGTACATTTACACTTCACTGTAAATTAAGAACTTGGAGTAAGGATTCCTCAGCACTATTCAAAACATCCTACAAAAATTATAATTTTTGGATGCTACACCAAATTATTGTTTCATCACACTTAAATACAATTAAGATGTGAATTTAGACAATTATTCACGATTACAGGAAAGATACAATCACATTCCAACAATTTTATCTAAAATGTTAAATTTAATTTAAAAAATCAAAACTATATTTTTCCACACTAGCATGAATGTAAGTTCACATACACTTGTGTTTTTTTTAGTACGATTCTCTACGTATAATTTAGTCTTAATTTTCATCAAACCAAATGACTTTTAGGTACAGATTAAATACACCTCAGTAACTGTTACTGGCACTTTATTGAAAATAAATATATCTTATAATTCATATACAAGGAATGATTCATTTGTGATCTAGTCCAACAAAAAAGGGCCAAGTCCATTATGATTCAGTGCTAATAACCATCTTGTATTTTGATGATAAAATGCTTATACAAGAAGGTCCTCTTTGTGCAGTTAACAGTACATAATCTGCAATTATGATGGTGGGGCTGTGAAATTCAGTTATGAATCCACATATACGAAAATAATAAAATCAACACCACTGCCTGTATGTTAGTTTACTTTAAGGATTACAATTAATACTGACAAAAACACCATTTTCTTTTTGTTTCAGCACATATTTACAACTTTATATAAATCAGATCTTCAGTACTATAGATATTTAAAATGTCTGCTTGCACATTTCCCCATGCTGGTAGTCATTTGGATAACAGGTGATCAGTTATTACTCATCACATCATCTTTAATGTTCCAATGATTCCATCATTCTTGAAACAACTATATCACCACACAATAAGCTACATCTACAAATGAACTGAACCCTCACTGCAAACATTATGCAACATTGTCAAGCATTATTGGACGTAAGTACTTCCTATGAAAGAAATCTTACAAAATCCGAGCACAATAATGCACAATGATTCACAAAACACACACTTAATTCTAGGTGTTTTTTGTCAGATTTCACAAACAAAGTCTCTGTACAATATACATTTATATCTGCACACAAATATATTAAGTTCCATATAAACAAAGCTCTTTTCAGATATATTTGAACCAAACGATTCCTTGTCCTTGATAAAAAGGAAGGCAAAAATCATATCCAACACCTTTATACAATTTTCTCTGTAAAATTTGAATAATTTTACAAAGTAGATCCTGTAAACAAACATTTGCTCAAGACTTTCACTAATCACGAATTCAAAAGTTCTTGAACTTATCCACTTCCACATATACACACAACTTGACAATCCATATTATGTACAACACATACACATTTCTACACACAGCACATCCACTACTATGAATTAGGTGGAGGTCTCCTGTCATAATCCCTTCTGTAGTCTCTCTCTTTTCCTCTCCATTCGGGAAAATTTCCTCCTGGACCTCCAACCATTGGCCCAGGAAACCTCTCTCGTGGAAAGTGGGAAGATGGTGGAATGTCACCTGGGGGATATGATCCAGGCCCCATAGGATATGATGACTGAGGGCCATAATGTCCACCATAATTAGATGGGCCTTGATGAAACCTGCACAAGAAATAAAATAATGAAATTCTGATTCTGCACAAATATTCAGTCTAAATGTCATTACAAAATATTACCAACTCATTTTTTACTTTCCACACTTTATATTTCTAATCTACAAATTAACACAGTGGCGATTAGGACAATGATATATATTTGTAAAGGAAATAATTAAAATCCTTAGAGAAGAGATATCATCTCTGAAGGCCAAACTAACCTAATTGATCCACCTATCAATTTAATATCCATTATAAGATTAATTATATACATTTCACCTTGTTTCCCTATTTGTTGACCGTCTACTGTACTCTGAATAAGATTACAAGAAAATAATCACATCAGAAAATAAGATGCAAGCAGTTTTCTATGCATCATCTGGAACTTAAAAGGGATTTAATATTGAAAATCATGCCTTTTGAGTCTTGAATATAAACATTCTTATTCCATAGTTTGGAATAATTGTTCATGAATCCGACATGCTATTTTTACTAACTTGCATTACAACTCTGTTTTTTAAAATATAAAATGAGATTCACATTGACAATTTCAATGGCACTAATCCTGTTTTAGTATGAGCACTGAACAGGAATGAAAGGTCCAATTCTTCAGAGAAACTAATTACACATGCACCTAATTTACACTATTCAACTCCTTTTTTATTTCTAGGTCAAGTTTTCTTTCTCAACAAAAATTTCTTTGTAAATAATAAACAATTTCCGCGTGTCTGGAGTGTTGATGCTCCTGCCATGCTGATGTTCTGATGCTTCTGCAATGCAAATTTTTGCCTAGAAAGCACTTTTTCAAACAAACTTTTGAGTGCTTATGGCGGCTCAGCCATTTGGAATATCAAAGTAGTTTATTAGACAAAATATGCTTAAAACTATCTTAAAAGCTTGTTTTCAAGGTTTCCTCTCCAAATACCCTGTATATATATAAATATATAAAACACCTCCCACTTCACTACCAATTTAAATTGTATTTATGTAGGCAATTAAGAATCATTTAAAAGTATATACAGAAGTGTACACTTGAAAATTTAATGTTTAACAAGAAGATTTAGAAGATGTAAAAATAAAAATCTGGTATGAAGTAGTTTGGAAGAGAAATTCTTGAAGTAATTTTTAACACAACATAGACTTTAAATCATCAAGACTGAAAATCAAAATTGATAGACCCTTTGGAATGGAACCTTAGAGACACAAAAATCTTGACATGTGGGAAAAAAGAAAAAAGTTCCCCCCCCATTAAGTGCACAATTTTTATTATTATTTTTATTTTTATTATTATTATTATTATTATTATTATTATTATTATTATTATTATTATTATTATTATTATTAATAATAACAACAACAACCTCTTCAGCACCACGCACTTTCTCTTATTGCTGGTGATATAATATTTTTTATACTAACCAATCACTGGTTTGTCATTCTCTACACAAGTGTGTATGTGAATTTGAAACAAAGCTGTCCAATTGTATGAGTCAATCAAAATAAACAAAATATTTGAGATTTTTTTAAAGAGTAATTTCTAGTCTATTTCAGCAGCTAAAATTTCTCCATATAAACATGTGGTGGAAATAATAGAAGAGAGGAGAAGAGAAAAGAAAAGTAGAAAAAGAATAAAAGGTTTGTACACGTCATGACATGTCACAACACACCTTGGGAGTATCCAAAGCAAAAACATGTCTTATTTCATGAGAATTCCAATGAAGTAATGGTATTATAAAATACATTCATTATTGCTTTAGTTTTGTTACCTGCAATCAATATATTCTGATTTTCTAGAGTCGCTAATCTTGTCTGAAGATGAAAGATGATTTCAGATAATGAAATTCATGATTTCAATTAAGTAACATTTAAGGGAAATTCCATTTTGTAATAACAAATAACGACACAAAGATAATGACAAACAGAATGTTGGAAAAACACCAGTGGGAGAATGAAGACATTCTGGCAAGTGAAGAATGCAAAAGCATCTACTATATCTGCTGGAGTTCAACCACACTCATGAGAGGACATTACAATGAAATAATAATACTCATACATTAATTATGAATTATAAGTAGAGTATATTATATGTATCTGTCTAAGCCGGAATTGATGAGGACACAATGTACTCTATTGGCTGCTTGCTGACTCTTTCAATGCACGAAGCATGACAACCCAGTAATATGACTTTCTGATATATTCACATGGCCTTGAGCAATGCGTATCTGGTCAAGGGGTTATGATTTTCAATGCGGGGCATGGACACACGTGAATAGAAGCCATGGCTGTACACCTTCCCATGCTCAAAGTTGGGAAGGTATCCCCTACAGCCTATGCCTTGAGAGACAAGCAACCCCAAGTTTGAATTCTACACTGACAACTGAAGCTCCTCTCCTTCAATATCCAGCTGCCACAACTAAACCGTGTCACAGGAATAGAGACTTTAAAACAAGGTTGCAGATGTATTTATTTCATTAAGAAGATCTTGCGTTTCTCTGCAAATTGCATTAAATTCACAGGAATTCCATTTTAGAAAGAATTTTTGTTCCTGCAGGACATGATGAACCATTCCGTTTCCGCCTTGGGAGACGTTCCATTTTATGATGTGTAAAATTCCATTTAACTACATGGGCCACAGAAATTTCCTTGTTAAGGCAGGTTTCCAGCTTAGACAGATTTTACTGAAATTCTAAAACACTTGTGACGTGTGTTACTGAAATTCTAAAACACAATTGTAAACAACCTCCTAAATTTTTTTTTTCTTTCGGCCCTCCCAAACCCACAGTTTTTGCCGTTTCAGACAATAAAGAAATTGTGACTTTAATATTTTAACAACAAAGGTAATGGGTAAACAAAAAAAGATTCTTGAAAAATTAGGGCCAAGTATAATTTCATGGAATGAAAAATTTCACAAACTAGTGATACTACAAAATGGCACACTCTCATACTACTTAGTTCCATTATCTTTTGTCAGAGCAGCATTTTCAGTTTTGCTGCAAATGCAGCCAAACTAAAAAAATATTACTACACTTAAGTTAATTTAGATTTTAGTACTTAATGCAAATTCCCATATATTTCTTGATCAACATGATAAAATTTTCTCACCTTCTTTTGTCCATCATACGATGATTTCTATCTCTGTGGTAACTGCCAGAACCTGAACTTGTACTTTGCATTCTCTGATATCCATCAAATCTTTCTCTTGGATGATCCTTACCAAACCTGTAGACAATGAAAATGAAAGGCACGTGAAAGGTTATGATCTTAACACCAATTCCACAAAGTACTCACAGGCACATCAAGGCATTTACATGTATTATTTCATTTCATTCAATTGCTCTTCGAATAAATGAATTATTAATCACTTTCACCTTTTTTTTATGTTCATGCAATCTGAAAATGGAAGAAATAAGAACATTTACCCTCTTTGTTTCATCAAGCAGCAAATTTCTCAGAAATATTACAATAAGAGGGCAGCCAACAAATTCATGGGCTGGAATTCTGACATTCCATGAAATTCCTAATGAATTTTGAATTTTTTTTTTTGGTGTTGTTGAACTTCACAACTTTATGTTGAAAATGTTCTTTATTATGATATTTCAAGACGTAACAATATAAGTATTTAATTTCCATTATTAAAGTCTCATTCCATTCTTAAAGTCATGGAGGATACTTGAAGATTGAGTGAGCACACAAAACACAGGAATCTTCACTTTTGTTCCCTTGCTACTTTTCCGATTGCTAAATGCAATTTAACACCAGGGCAGCTATAAATACAGTAAGATTACCCTAAAAATGAAGTGTAAAAACAAAAATCTTCAGACAAATTCATGACACCCAGACAGTTGGCCACCCTGAATTAGGTTGACTCTCAACTATTATATGCGATCATTACAATACATATTTTGTCGTTTGATACATCATACCATACAAAATTAAGCTTTTAGGATATGGTAGTAAAAAATACGACAACAATTTTTGTGATTACAAAATGTCATTCTTAGTTACTGCTGGATAGATACATTTGTTAATTTACAGTTTATTTTAAGGGAATGGTATATCTTATTTCCCTTACATTTTCTCCTAAAGTTTCCCATCATCTTCACGCATTTTGTTCCAATTTCTTTAATTTATAATACAGTATCTAGAGAAAAAAATCTAAATTTCATTAAAAAAAGTTAGTTTACTCATAAATATTGCCTTAAAGCAAAATTAATATCAGCATGTACAATGCACTTACTGTAATTAATTAAATTAGAGGTTCATAGGTCTTTTATTTAACAATGTGCCAGGGTTAAAAAACAAAATAACTCCAGAAAGATTTAACGTACATTCTTTGTATCTCCTGTGATGAAATACTCCAAAACTTGGCCTATGATTTAATTCAAGGAGATTTTTAACAAAATAGACTATGGTACACAGCTAATTGTACAATAGTACCGGATGTCAATGAATTAAAAAAAAAAAAAATCACAATAATGACGTATTTTTCAGTTTGAAAAGAACCAAAAGAGGAAGATATTAATGGTATATTGACGACCACTCCTCAATCTGAAGCTTGAACTATACATATTTGTATAGAGAAACAGTTCCCAAAATCTATATATTTACGTGTATACCCCATGTATTATGCATCCTCAGAGAATAACCTTTATACCAGTATTTCTTTTAACATGCATAGGTTTCACTACAGAATCACAGTACCATAGATAGTTTCTACTACAGATAGATGATCTCAGAATCATGTTTATCTAGTTTTGAAATGTCATTCTATTTCTTTTATAGTCACATAAAAGTAGCCTTTCTAAACTCACTCCTCGTTCATTGTTGAAAAAAGCATATAAAATTGTCACCAGTACTATTTCAGTTTGCCTTACACATTTGAGAAATTAAATTAAATTTTCTTACCTGTCCCTCGACTGTGAACCACTAGGCCAACGATCTACATCTGCAGCCATGGCTCCACCTGGATGTCTACCTCCATGAGGACTCGTACCAGATCTCTCACTTCCAGGTGGAAAATCATGGCGTCCAGCATAAGGTGTTTGGTGACCACTATTCTTCTGAGGAGTGGTAGGTCCATTGACATCTCTATTTCGTTGGGGTGTCGACACATGGCTACCCTCACTATCTCGTCGTACCCTCATTCCTTCCTTACTTCTATCTCTATCTCTTTCTCGTTCCCTGTCATGGTCTCGATCCTTTTCTCGAGATGTTGCCCGACTTTGCTCCCTTTCACTGTTCTTTTTACTTCTTTCTTTATCTCGATTCTTCTCTTCTTTGTCATGGTTGCGGCTGATAAAAAATGCATAAAAAAAATGTATAAATTACAGATACAACTTCATAACCAAACGGCACTAAATTTCAAATGAAAGGACCAAAACTAGTTAAAAGATAGAATTTCAACCTCTGAGGAGATATAAAGATCACACTCCCACCAACTCATGCATGCAGGTGCTCGTTTACAAAGTAGTTTGTTTTGTTATTGTAATATCAATATTATAGATTCTGTATTTATTTTATAGTATTTTCTAAAAGTTGTTAATCCTCAATATTCATCATAGAAAGATATTTTAATTATCAAATGCACTAAATTTGCAAGAATGATTACATCCAGAATGTCTCAGGCTTGTATAATAAGATGCTTGGGAGTTTAGAAAAAAGGTGAACTGCAATTTAAAAAAATTGAGAAGTATCACTATTTAAATCCCGTACATTTAATATTTTATATTATATTATAGCCCTTATGATAATTCAGAGTCCAATAGAGAGCATGAGAATAACATTTTATTTATATACATATAATATAATATATTTAAAATAAGAACTTGAATGAGTATTCTCAGGCACTTAAAATAAGCATTACTTAAAACTCCTGAATTATATCTTAAAATGTTTAATTTTCAAAATGATATCTCCACTCAGACAACAAATAAAACACGTAATTAAAATAAAAAATGGACAGTTTTGGAGTGCCTTTTGTTAACTGGTAAGTTAAGTGGTTAATCTTTTTATTAAATGAACTTTACTCCTATGTACAATGAGAAATTCACTGAAAAACATTGGACAGGGTTTTGAGAAAATTTTTAAAATGCAATGTGAGCTTTATTCTCTCACAAGTACAAGATTTCTTTAAAATTTGCTGGGCCTCCAGTACAAACATAGATGGCAAACATTAATTTTCAAAAACTCTCCTACATGCTGTTAAGTGCAGGACAGACAACCGTTTTGAAAAGATACTTTTTGGTATCAGAGAAACCCAAACTAACATTTCTGACAGCAGATTGACAACAGATTGATTGTTTGGACAATTACATACTGAAAAAATCTGCTTTTACTGTCCCAGAATTTATTTTTCCAACATTTACGCATATTTTCATTAGTCCCTTCAATTCCTGTGATCACAATGTAAATCCATTTCTGCTTTTAAACATTCAGAATTACAATTCCCCACTTTTACACTTTTTCCCTCCTGACAATGCAAGCACAAAGGAGAGTACAATTGTATAATTTTATTTGTATGTAGGATTGTACAAGTCCAGTACATTTTTTTGATAATCAGAGTAGTTTTGTGTAATTTTGGTAAATCTTAAAAATTGCAAATTCAAATATCTCAGGAATCTTTTGCTTAAGGGAGTATTTCATGATCATCATAGCTGAAAGGTTGGTTGGATAATATTATAAGAATGTTACTCATTAGTTACAGGTAAAACAAAGTATGTGGTGTTATATCTTTTTTGAAAATTGGCCTATTAGTAGTTCTCTTGTAATTGCTAAGTTCATATCAGGCCACAATAAAACAATTGCTTTTCATTGTGAAGAGATAATGTTTTTCAATGTATGGAATGCAATTTTGGATTATTGAATTTGTGTTTCTGAATTGAGCTTATGAAGTTTTTGTACCTTATGTGTTATGATTGGTAATGAGTTTTACAATGATGGCTGAAACTTTTTCATAAGGACACACTTTGAGTCATTATAATATACAATACATAAAATGAGTACATAACACACAATCATAAAATGATTTAAAAAACAGACTTCATATTCTGGAAAAAAGGAAATGAAAAAAATAGAAAAAAGTAGAATTAGTGTATTTTGAAGGGCATGGCGAAAAAAATTTGGCATCATGAAAAAACATGAAGTGCATAATTTGACTGATTTTTCATTAGAGGTTATCACTATTAAAACACTTAGTAATGTTATGAATGTTACTACTATGGAGACCAAAAGCTAAAAATTGAGGTGGGGCAAAGTGGAGCTGAAATTTTTAAATTGGACAAGGCAAGTAATAACACTACAGCCAGTGATCTGGCTTTTGGGAATTCAAGGTTGTTTCCCGATTTTCCAGGTCTAGAAATATACATTTTCTAGGTTCTTTTTCGCACATATCAACACATTCTTACCTTCTACCACTTACGTACTAAACAGAAAGTTATGTAATATTGCGAGAAAAAATGGTGATATTTTTGGCCGAAAAACTCTTATTGCCAGGCCCTTGAAAGGAAAAAGTGGATAAATCTAGTTGCTAAATTTAGGAGGTAAATCTAACATGTGGTGGAGAATCCATGTTTTGTGGGTTCTTGATACCGAAAACTCGGTTGGCAACACTCGGTTGTCTGTCTGTCTGTCTTCTGTCCAAGGAACAATGCTAGCGGCTAAACCTTTCAGCCAATATTCTTCAAAATTCATATTCCTTCATCGATTTAGCGATGTCACAGCCCCTTAAATGTGTATATTATTTTATATTTTCGTTTGTTTTTAACATTGGAGTTTTTGTAATACATTTACAAATTAAACTTTCAGAAATTATTTAAAACTTATTCAAAATAAATATGAAATAAAGATTGCAATCCTTCAGTCGCCTGCTCCTAATTTACGCAGTTGGATAATACGCAAGTTAGAATTTGTTTATTATTTCATTATTATTATTATTATTATTATTATTATTATTATTATTATTATGTTTATTTTATATATTTGTTATTCCATTTTAAATTGCGTCTTTTGTGTAAAATGTGAAAACGAATAGATGAGCAGTCATTGAAACTATTTAATTTCCATTACTAATGGCGAGAAAGTACGTTTTGTTTTAGCACCACTAGTTTCTTGGTGAAATGTGTTCATCAAAAACATCTTTATATAATGTCATGTTCTACTTTTTTATTATACAAGTATTTTTTACAAAATATTGTGTCAAACATTGACATTTTTTAAACAATTTTTCTTAAAAAACAGCAAACATTTTTTGGATTAAATCTTAACCTTAAATAGCATAAAGAACACTTAAGAGAATGATGTAGGATTCATGTGAGTTGATATGCTCGATTTTTAAAAATATGAAAAAATTAAACCTTTTTCTGGGTCTTCTTATAAAACTTCAATTGTGAAGATACAATTTTTTCGTAATGAAATATGTTCATCACAAACATCTTCAAATAATGTTATGACGAATTTTTCGAAAATATGAGTATTTTTGGTGTAATTTGGCATCACACACAGTCGCGCGTTTCAAATTTCCTGCGCTTCGTACACAATTCGAGAGGTTTTTGGAAGCTATTGCTATTCTTATAAAAGAATGTAGATTGATGGAAGATCATAAAATTAACTTCAAACTAACAAATTACTTATTAACTTCAAGAAATTTTGATCGCTAATTATGGTATGTTTCATTTGTAAAAGTTTGAAATAACTACTGTTCCTGGCTATCAAAATAAATGCATGCACCACAGGTGCTTCATTTGAATTGGTTGGGCTTGGATTACATTACCATTATTTCTAATACTTTACATGAAAGAAAAATTGAAAAAATTGACTACCATAAATTTGTACCAACATTTTAACTTTAATTTCGTATTACTACCTGCGCTGCCTTGAACAACGCAGCGCAGGAAATAAGCTCTACTCGTATTTCCTGGCATGCAACCCCATCAAGATCACCGCATGTTAATTTTCTTCATCCTCCCTGTCAATTCAGGTACTGTCATTCTTTATCTCCTTGTACGCTATAAGCAGAGATAGCTTTGACTGCGCTCTTCCACAAAAGAAGTTAAAATTCTCTTTGAATATTATGGACGTGATAACATGGTCGTTTTGATTGGAAAAATAGCAATGTGGTACTGCCCGTCATGCAAAAAAGAGGCACGACACTAATCGAAACTCAGCGATTGAGTCTCCGGTGAGACAGTTGTTCTAAATGTTGGGGAAGAATCCCGGTTTTGAAATCAAATTCCCGTTTTTTTTCCAGTTCTTCCAGACTGTTTCAAATTCCCGTTTTCAAGGATTCCAGGTTTGTTGGCCACCCTGCACTAACATTCTGTAGTACATGTACATGTACAGCATTTTATCAGTCATCATAAAATCTCATGATTTTCCCAAAAATTTATAACATTACTACAAAAAAACACAAATTAATTCTGTTGCTGTGGCATGGTAGAATGATATTTTGGGGCATTACCTGCATTCTATCTATTTAAGTTAGATATCATAGTTTTTCAGATATCATTTCAGATATCACTTTAGTTAATTCAGATATCATATAAGAGTAGTCTATCATAGTTTGAGAAAGATGGACACCAATAGTTCTTTTGTAGCTAAAGAAATTGTAAGTGCAGCTGCAGAAGCCATACAGGATTTGATCCCAGAAAAATCAAAAACATAATATCAAAAGGCATATCAGGAATTTAAACAATGGCAAATACAAAATCACGTAGACACGATTACAGAAAACAAAATGCTTGCTTATTTTACGAACTTGGTAAGCTAATTTACACTAATTCATTTTATAAAGTCAAACCTTTTTATAATGTTTTGTTTTACAGATCCACAGGCTCATAAGGCAATCTCATCACGGGTTTGTTATTCAATGCTGAGATGCACAATCGGTGTACATGAAAGTATAGCGACACCTTCACACTTGTCAGTAATTATTATTATTGGAGAACAGTTTCATTTTTTGGAAGGTCAGGAATATGATGTTAATTGGATATTGATTTCTATTATTTTAATTGTACTATTAATAATATAACAATTAACAATAATGATCCCAGAAACTAATGCGAGTTACTTTTATTTTCTTCTTCTTCTGCGAGTGGAACTACACCATGCGGCGTCTCTCGCGCCCAAGCTTCCATCTTTTTCTATCTTGCCAATCATCATCTTTGATGTGACGATCTCTCATTGTCTGTCGCACACCATCACACCACGTGAGTCTTGATCTACCCCTCTTTCTGTGCATTGGCACCTGCCACCTCCAAGTTTTTAATGGCCATCTTTCCTCTGGCATTCTTCTAAGGTGACCATACCATTTTAACCTTCTCCCTTCTATTGTATCCATTATATCCAACATGACACCCATTTGCTGCTTTATATTTTCATTCCTGATTCTTTCCATTAACGTTACACTACAGCTGCGTCTCCAAAACTCCATTTCCATAGCCTTTTCTTATTACTTTTTGAGATCTCCCACAACTCAGCACCATACAGTGATATACTTTCCACAATTGCTTTATAAATTCTAATTTTCACTTTTTAAAAATATTTTTATTCTATATTATTGAACGCAATTGCCGAATAGTAGATTTTCCTTGCCGAATGCGATGTTTAATTTCCTCTTCACTGCCCCCTTGGTCTGTTAAAATTGTTCCTAAATACTTATACGTCTGACAACACTTAACAACTGAGCCATCCTCCATTACTAAATCTTTTCCTGTCCCTCCTACCACCATGTACTCTGTCTTCTTGAAATTGATTTTCAAGCCCCATTTTCTATATTCCTCATTTAATTTCCTTAACATATAATGTGCATCGTATTCATCCTCTGCGAATATCACTTGGTCATCTGCAAAGTTTAGTGAATATAACATATCGTCATTTAATTTTATTCCCATCCTTTCACATTTTATCTTCCGGTTTTTTAGAGCTTCTCCTAGATATATTTTGAAGAGAGTTGGTGCAATACAACACCTCTGTCTCAGCCCTTTATTTGTTTTGATTTCTTTTGATATGCTATTGCCAAATTTCACATAAGCGATATTGTCCGTATATAACTCTCTAATGGCCTTAATATATATGCTATTAATACGGTGGTTTTCCATGGCCATCCACAATTTTGAAAGAGGGACACTGTCGTACGCCTTTTGCAAGTCAATATAGACTAGATGTGTCTCAAGGTTATGCGCCAGCTGCTTATCTGTAACTTGTCAGATGGTAAATATATTATCTGTGCAGGATCTACCAACACGAAAACCACTCTGTTCTTCCATTTCATTTATTTCATTTTCCAATCGGTTTTTAATAATTTTACCAAGGGAACTCAGGACAGTTATACCACGGTAATTGGAGCAGTCCTCTTTAATCTCCTTTTTTAAATATATTGGAGATGTAACCCACTTTAAAGACTTCAAGTATCCCACGGTCCCTGAGACATGCATTAAATGATTCTGAAAGCTGTTCAAACAACACCGATGGAGCTGATTTTATTAGTTCTATATTTATCCCACCGGATCCGGGAGTTTTACCGCTTTTGAAACTTTTCACCACTTCCTCAACTTCAGTTGATGATATATCTTCTACAGATATTCTTCAGATTGTCAGATCTATCCTTCAGCTGATATAGAGTGCGGTATTCTGCACAGTATTCCTGCAGAAGTTTTTTGTAATACTTTGCCCAATTGTCTAGGCTTATAAGCTGCAAATGTCCATATCTCACTTCATTTGTTCTCAGTTGTTTCAACACTTTCCATGCCTCCTGTGATCTTGAGCTTCCAATGGTGTTGCTGATTTCTTGACACTTGATGTCCCACATATCATTTTTGGCTTTTATAATCTCCTTTTTTTACTTCTCTACATATTCGTTTGTAAGTTTTTCTGTCTTCTAGATCATGGGTCGTCAGCCACTTTTCATAGGCGTTTTTCTTCTCCCGTACCCTCTCAGCAAATTTGTCACTCCACCAATACGTCCCGGTTCTCTGCTGCTTCCTTTCAATTTCCCCCAAACTTTCGTATGCTGCTTCATGAATGTACTTTGTTATATCTCTGTACATTGCTTTTGGAGAGGAGTCATCCACAATTTGCAACTTCCCACTTTTATTTTGATTTGTAAATCGGCATGTTTTTTCTTAATAAACAGTAGACTTGCAATGAATCAATGGTTGGTTGTTTTTGCTGTTAAGGATGTTAAATTTCTTAATATACAGGTAGGTACAAGTGCACTTAACAAACCTGAAGTGTTGCATGTTAGCAGGGGTAAAAGACATCTGATAAATATTATTAACAAACAAGCAGAAGAAATGTTTTTATTTTATTATAATGCAAAAGTAATTTCCCACCATTTACATTTTTTACAGCCCATTAAAAAGCCCAGTAAAAGAGGGGTTTTACTGTAATTTATCAGTGGCACACACATTTTTGAACTCTCTTAACAACTTGCATGAAACTCATATCATAATCCTTAAATCTGACATTGTCTTCAGCTTGAAGCAATATTGTACAAATTTACATATTATATTTCAATTATAACTGTAGCAACTGTGCATTTCTGAAGAGGCCTGGCTTTAATTCCCAGTTTAAGCCACTAATGTTTAGAACATATCAATTATTTATAACACTCATCGGATGCACAATGATCAAGTAGGACAATTAGTACACGGGGAGTTTTTCCCCAAGTGTTTGCCTATCTTACAAAGATAAATAAAGATAATGATAAAGAAGTACCGTTGGCATACACCAGCATTGTTAAACTGTTTGAAGCGTTAGCTGATTACAGCAACTGGGTATAAGCCAGAGTGTAGGGATTGATTTGCAGTCAAGGAACTAATACTTTGAACAGTTTTAAAGATTTATAATTATATTTTTAGTATGTTAATACTAGAATTCTATTAAAATAATTTTTCATTGAGAATCTGTCAATTGTATTACTACAATGGAATGAAATTAACAAATATGTATATCATGAACCTTTAAACGAGGACATGCATCATACTGAAACTTATCCTCCTTTTAATGTTAAGAAATGCATAATTTGGAGAGTAGTAAGGTACTATTCGTGGTGACACGGTTTCATCCTACTGAAAAGTAGTCAATATAATTTGGTGAATAATGTTCTATCCATAATATAAGTTTAAATAACAGAATTGGAGCAGTTTTTGAGGAATTCTTACATATTTTTGTAAAAAAGTCGAATTTCCATCAAAAGTACTCAACAACAATCATCCATTATTTTTAAAAAAATTACACGTTATTAATTAAAGATTAAAAATTGTGAAAGAAATTGCATTGAAAACAATTTCTGGCTTCAATAGTGGAGGTGTAGAACAGGTTAGAAAAATATTTGATCACTTACAATTTTCAAGTGTTCTGAGGTTTTAATGAAACTGAACTATACTTGGTATATACTTAAAAACACAATTACCTCTATTTAAACAAAAGTTTAAAATGAAAAAACTTGGAACCAGTTTTCTGAAAAGGTCTCATGTCCTCTGTAAAGAACCAATTAAAATATCAAATAATTCCCAGAACAGCAAAGATCTTATTCCTAACGTGTTAGAGATCAAAAGCTTGTAATCTAAATGAGTTGTGCGTGTCACATCCATCCATAGACATCCTAATTATTGAGTACAAAACTTTTGAGTACCTCCTCATCCCAGCCCCATTCTAAACAGCCTTTAGGACAGCAATAAAAGCAATAAGATACAAAACATTGAAACTGCAATCAGCACTTTAATGAGGTAATATGGTTCAATGGAAGCAATTACAAAATAAAATATATTTGGTATATTTTTCATATGCATTACCTGGATTCTGAAGATTGGTACAATTTTTTATTTGGAGACTGGGATTCAGTTTCCTTATCTTCATCTAATTTTCGTTTATTGGTAGCTTTACTATGTCCAGCATCTTTTGTATCTCGAGAGGACTAAAACATGAAAGGAAAATATGTAATTTTTACAAATGCTGCAATACTATCACTATTCTGATGCTTAAAATATAATGCAAAACAATACCTCCTCCTTTTCTGGTTTTTCAAGCTTAGGCTTTTTCTCTGGCACTTTACGTTCCTGATCTTTTTTAACTGCATGTTTATATAACTTAAATAACTTCTTTGCATCAAACACAGTAAATTTTGATACAAAATACCAAAGATTGCTCCTCCATTCTTTAATCTGGTCAGGATCTTTATACTCAGTCAAGCAATGATTAATCTGATCCCCAATTTGAAGCAAACATTGTCTTGTGTAAATTAATTGCTCTTGTTCTGACAGCTGGCTATCAGGACTGTCCAATGCCTTTAGAGCTTTTTTAACTGGTCGCATTTTCTCTTTACACTGAAAAATCAACCAGAAGTACTATTAAACACCTGAAGCTCACCTTCTGAAAATAATTCCTTATGACAAAATTGTAAAAGAAATAATAATAATAATAATAATAATAATGACTTTATTTATAATAATAATAATGACTTTAACACACCAACTTCGCATTCAATAATTATTCATTTTGCAAGTATCAAATACATTCCATTCATTCTATGAATTTAATTGAAATTGAAACAAGAATATAATCCAAGTTTCTAAATAACATACCTCATTAAAAACTGCAGGGTCCAAATCACCAATAATTTCCAATGCACGTGGTTCACTATTTGCAGTGAAGTGCATGGGACCTGTTGCTTGTTGCTTTTTCTTCTTTTTAGACTCTTTCTTTTCTTTTTTCTCCTTCTTTTCTTTCTTTTTGTCTTTTTTATCATCTTTGGAAATATCTTTCTCTTTCTCGTCGTCTTCACTTTTGCCATCTTCAGCTTCAGATTTTGGTTTTGCAGGTTTCTCTACAGTTGGCTTCTTTGGTGGTTTCTTGACTGGAGCTGGCACAGTACTTACAGATGTATTTGTATTATCTTCATTGGAACTTAAACCATCTTCCACAATGGCAGCAGTAAGTGGAACTTTTTCTTTTGAGGTATTTGCCTTTTTCCTTTCTCGCCTTGGCTTTGCAGCCCCATTGACCTGGACAATATACAATAATTTGAAATACATTGAAAATAATGTTAAAAGTTGAATAATTATTTGTAATCTGACTGAATCTTCCTCTCATGAAAATCTGTTAGTTTTTGAGTAAAATTCCTAAACCATTATACCATTTCAGTGAACCAAGTAATACTAATGAGGTGAATATAAAATAACACACACAGAAATATTAATAAATCAGAAAACTAATTATACAGAGACAATGAAAAACAAAAACATACCTGTCTACCAGACTTTGCAGTGCCATCCAGTTGTCTTTGTAAAATTCGCAATAAATAATCTGCACGCTGTTGCAAATGCTTTGCTTGTGGCTTTTTGTCTTCATTTGCTAGAATTTTGTCAGCTATACCCAACGAAGGATCCATTTTGATAGCTTCCCACGACCCTAGGCCATACTGATAAACTCCTTCAAGCAATCTTGAGTCATCAGCAAGAGTCCATTCAACATCAAAATTTGCTGGTTTCACCCTACAACAAATAATTTATTTGATAAGAAAGATTCTAATACTATTGACAATTTAATGTAATACAGCATTTTGGGGCAAAAGGTATAAAATTAGGCAGGTCAATAAAATATTTAAAAAACAAAAGTTCTAAAAGCAAAGATTTCTAAAATATTTCAAATAACCTTAAGGAAAGTAAAATGTAACAAATTTAAGAAAATATTGACAAAGAAAAACTAGTGAAGCTACAACTGCATATGCTTTCGTTTGTTTATGTAATATAATAATAATAGCTGAACCTAAGTACAAATTTCACACACTTGAACTCAAATTTGTGTATTTCATGACCAGCAACAGTTTATTTCACTTAGAATTGCCTCATTGACCCATTACTACTGCTGGACATGTATCCAGATCACAAAAATGTTTGCACAGGTTGGGATTTAAACAAATGAGTGGTTTCTAGAATCAATGTGTAAACCATACACCATGACCTGTCACAGTTCAGTGACTCAGATTCATTCATTAAAAAATGTTAATGAAAATAGCACGTTTGCCATAGAAATCAATATTTTGTGCTCAATCTTTACAAACAGTTCAAAGAAAAAATTTGGAGGTGTTTTTGAGAAAATCTTGTTAACATGTTTGTGAACAATTGTTATGATTCAATTCAAATTATCCAAACACTACTAATATTTGAAGAAACAATGTATGAAATTAGTAGAATTGTAGGGTCCCTTGTATTACAGACAATCAATTATAATTTTTCTACAATTATTTATTCTTTAGGGTTTCTTCGTGAAGTTTCAGGGCAAGGTTAGCCCCATCATCAGGCAGCCAACAACACGATATATTAGCATAGAACATTGAAATTCGCAAAATTCTTCATGATCAACATATAGCGATCTTAATAATAATATTAATGTATTATCAGCACTTCAAAATGAATTAAAATACACACAAAAAAGGGCCATGAAATTATTTAAAGACGTATTAAGAAAGAAGACTCCAGCTTCAATATGAAATCAAGAAATGACAAAGTATAAATGCACATGAAACCAACAGCATGAATGTCAGACAGAAGCTTCCACTAGAACTAAGTATCAACTGGTAATATCTCAAGAATTGACAATTATGGCCACATAACTTCTACATTGTATCTTTCATCCAAAGCCAGTCATGAGCAGATGGTGTTACCTGGTCACCACAAAGGTTTATCCTTCTAAGGAGAACACAGCATGAGGCCATAGGTGATGTGAGCCAAGATTACTTTACTGGGATGCCACAGAAAGATATATTCCTCTGAAGCAGAACAGAGCATGAGACTACCAGTGTCTATCTGACATCCTGCATTAATCAGCTGCTGTTTACTGCAGTTTGCTACCAGCAACCGTGTTAAGGAACACTCATTTTAAGTATCTACAATGAATTCAGCCCTACATAATCGATACTCTTAATCGACTCAATATTTAATGTATCTTGATTGACATTTATGATACTTGTTAAAAACAAGAAACTGGGAATCATAGTAAATCACCTTCCATTTTTTCCAAATGAATCAGTGGCAGTTTCAGAAAAATTCCACCTCCTTTCATGAAAATCTTACAAAGGCGATTCTTTATTTTACAATCGAAATTATGTATTTACCAGAAATCATGAATAATTTGCTTCACATCTCACCTTGCATCCAACACCCATTTCTTTCTTTCCTCTGGTTCAAGAGGTAAGAGAACATCTAATGCTTCCAGTTCTTTCTCACAAGCCAATAAACTTTTAGCATTAACAGGTACACCTCCAAGCTTGAAAGAAGGACCTCTTGGACGTTTCTTTTGATTAGGACCTAGAAAATAATTTAAAAAATGAGCAACAACCATTTGATGATAATTTTCAGTGTTTTCAATAAGTTTGAACTTACAATTTATTCACAGTGAACTGCAGATAAATGATGAATAAAGTAAATTTACCAGATGCATTGCTGTCTTCATTCAGTGCTTCTTCTTTGGCTGCTGCTTGCATCTCAGCCATGGCTGCTATACATCTATCACGTAACATTTCACCCAAACGGCGAAGTTCTGCTAATGGCTTTTCTTGTAATTCAGCATCACAAGCTACAGCTTCTAGCCTGCCATCATCATCACCACATATATCAGATTAAACATATGAATGTCAACCAAGCAAATGTTTGAAAAAAATACTACACACTTATTACAACCTTTCATGAAACAGGTTGTTCCATATTATTTATACAGTAAAACCCTGCTTTCATATTCCTGGAATTTATGTTTTCACCAGTTCCTTAAATTCCCCAACGCTTACAATGTAAAATTACATCCTTGCTCAAAAAAATTATTTAATGAAACTATACAGTAGTCAGGGCAATTAACCCTTGGAGGAATGTAGAATGGGGGAATTTTTTTTTTTTATTTGCAAATTTTGAGATATTGTTTGCAATTTATGGCTGCACTGTTATTTTATGCCTAGCGGATTTCCTTTGTTTATTCTACATAAAATACCTATTATTGTGAATAAGAATAGCAGTAATTGCATTTATGTAGTTTTATTGTTGTAAGTAGTTGTATAGAAGTAATTGTATTGATTAAGACTAGAAAGAAAGTATTGTTGTGCAAATAAAATGTCAATGGTAGTGATGAATTAATTAGGAATATTTGTTGGAAGAAATACCAAATTTATCCAACGAATTGCCAAACAACGTGCAAGCAAGTGCGGGAAAAGTGGGAAAGAAAAGAAAACAAAAACAACAAAGCACCACACAGAAGAAGAACCAGAAATCTCAAAGGAAAGGAAGTGAAACAATTAGGAGGTTCCAGATGACCCAGAATATGGAAAATGCATTAAGTTTTTTAAACATAATTTCTTAATTCCCTTTTCCACTTTGATCATTTGTTACATCTCGTTATTTCTTAAACAAATCATTCATATTATATTGATTTCCGCACTCAATACATTAATAATTGTATACAATATTCAATCAATACATTATTAACTGTATTGATTTTGATTAAAGTCACTGAGTGGCAACATGGGCTTTTTGTCACCACTCAATCGTTTAAATCCTCATAACATCTATGAAGCTTAAATAACTATTTTCATGTGCTCTCTCGTGTGTGCACATGCACGCTCCCCCCCCCCCCCCCCCAAGTATATTCTACTATCACTGCTAGAAATAGCATAATTAATAATAATAAAAAAATTTGCAGCTAACAAGTATCTGTTATGTTCTGAAAAACATAAGAAATTAGTAAGAGTCCTAAAAGAGAAAAATCAAACCTTTTCAATGGTGCAGGGAATTTCTTATAACTCTTCACAAATCTTCGGATTTCTGCATCAGTAAAACCTTTAATAACTTCACGAGGTTGTAGAGGTGGTCTTCCTCTTCTTCTTGGACGTTCATCATCACTTCCTCCATCGCTGGTGTCAGATTCTTCATTTCTCTTCTTTTTTTTCTTTCCTTTTCCTTCGCCTAAAACAATTGTCAGCATACTCTTTACAATTATCTGACTATACATAATACATTCTTATAATTCAGAAATGTACAAATGGTCTTGAATCATCAAGGAAGTAGTATGTGAAAGAAACATCCAATGATTCTATTCCCCCATCCTATCACCATTGAAATGAAATTATACAAACCATCACTGTCGGAGTCATTAATTTGTTGCAAGGTCTTTCGGCTTCTAGGAGGTAAATACAAATCATCCATTTCCTTTTGTCTTTCTTCTTCCTCTACTTTTTTACGAATTGTTTCAGGAATGATTTCATCCTAAAGAAAAATCAAATAAGATGATCTTGACTTCATTATTAACGTGTGTGTGTGTGTGTGTGTGTGTGTTTTTGTTTGTTGCTTACCCAATCTTTACTTTCTTCATCAACTTCTTCATGCTTAACTGGTGGAATGTCAGCATCTTCATCAATAGCTACAAAACTAGCAACTTTAAATGCAGACAGAAGTTCATCTCCAACTGTTGCTGGTGCTTCATCTCTAGTTTCCGCTCTTCGGAGAATTTCATCAATATCACACTGTACAAACAATGTTAATTCAATATTAAAGGACATATTCAACGTAACAAGAACGACAATTTGATCATATAAGAATTTGTCCATTGCATTGGAAATATTTTAAAACAGACAAATAATATGGATGAATATAACTGCAAATTTTAATGAAAACAAACACAACAGTAAGGTGTATTGCGATGACAAATATAGTGCTCCAGTATGAAATCTCAGAATTCTTGTGAAATACGAAATTGATTCCAACGTCTTGGCCTTTGCAAATAGCCCTTCCCTGCCATATACAAAAGAAGGCTCTACAATGAGTGGTTTACAAATTCAGAACAATTTTACTATTTTAAATTACATTACTAAATTACATGATCTCCGTGAGACAAAAAAACAAACACTGGAAGTAAAATTAAATATCATATGCTGGTTTTACTTTCTCGTATATGTATGTACATATGGAGTAATATATGTAGCGAAGAGAAAGTTATGTAATGGTGCAGAAAATCAATTTCGAGATTTCAATGGAAATACAAGTTTTCGGGTCCCCTGATACCAAAAAAAGTGTTTTGCAAAACATCTGTCTGTGAACACTACTAGCACCTAAACAATGGGTAGGATATTTTCCAAATTGAAGAAACTCCTGTCCAATAACCTCTAGGTGTAGCTTTGCAATTTTGAAAAAACATTTTTTTTAAATTTTTAAATAATTTTTAAATAATTTTGTCAAAAATGACTCCATTTTTTTCTTTACATTTCTTATATGAATAGAGTAAAATACATTTATAACAGTGGCGTAAGTCTGATTTTCACTTTTTACTCTGAATTTTGCAAAATTGCAACTTTTGCAATTTTCCAAAATTACAAAAGTTTGAAATTTTTTTGGCATCTTCCTACAACAGCAAAATTAAAGATAGAGATTTTTCTTTCAAATTAAATTTGTTGTCCATAATTAGTTCTATCATTAAAGTCATGAACAGCTTTTTAAAAACTTTAGTAGCTTTTGAGCAATAGTGTGCAATACTTGCAATTAAAAAAAATACAAAAACAAATATTCTCAAAAAGGCTCCAAATTTTTTCTTTATACTTTTAGTAGTGATAGCACTAAATGTATCCTAAAAGATGACATAAACGCCATATTGCTCTATTCTTTTGTTTTTCTAAAAATGACAAAAATGTAATTTTATTGACTTTAGTCTCATGGGGGTAATATTTACATTCAAGGTGATTTGGTCAAATTATTGCATTTAGAGCACACGTGCTTTGAATGACATCATATAAAATGTCTCAAAACTCAACATTTTCTGTGAAAACGAGCTGAAAATTCCATATTTTCAGAAACGCTCAAATGCTGTTTTCTCAAAAGTGGCTCCAAATCTTTTTCTTCAAACTTTTCCAACATATAATGCTAATTGCCCTGTTTAATATGATGTAAAGTTCATTTTGGTGCATTCTTTTGTTTTTGAAAAATTTACACAAATGTAATTTTTTTTTAAATATCCCTTACGCCATTAATATGCACATTTTTAGCAATTTGTACACACTATTGCATGTCTGAGTGGATGTGCTTCAAATTACTTCAAATAAAGTTTTTCAAAAATTCAATAGATTTCTGTGAAAATATCTCATTTACAGTAACGCTTAAATGCCATTTTCTTAAAAGCCGCTCCCAATTGTTCAAGAAAATTTGCTATTTAGGACGAGGTTTCAACCTTTATTAATATGCTTAAAGTAATATTTCGATTCTACTATTAGGAAACCAAAAAGTTGACAAAATTTCAAAAAAATGTACTTTGTGCAGTGATAGATGGCAGATGGCAAGAGGATGGGGCAAGACTATAAAGCCAGTCCACACCAAGGAAATTAGAAAACTTTATTACAAGAAAGTGTGACATTCTGTAGCACCACTAGTTTGTTCCTGTTAACAGTGAACAGATGAACAAAATTACATTGCAAAGTGGAAAGCTTTGTATTCAGACATGAACAGGGGTATGTTTCATATGAACCAAGGTCCTGACCCACATGAATCACAAAAACATTTAAATTATTATTGCTAATAAAGTGAAATTAAATATCATGTGCTGGTTTTGGTTTCTGTTAACTGTGAACAGATGAACAAAATTGCATTGCGATGTGATAGAAAGCATTGTCATTCGTCAATAAGAACCGATTTTGGATACTTTCCAAGATGACAAACAGGCACTTTTCCCCAATTATCATATTTACCCAAATATTAGGCGAGGTTTCCCCTAAACATCTCATTAAAAAAATGTGGGGTTGTTTTATATTCACAGATTCAGCCTGAGCAATTGGGATCTTTTAGGTTGGTTGAGAAGTTTTTTACACTGCCTTTTCTAGTCGAGGAACTCAAATGCATACATAACAAAAAGCTGCAAAAGCAATATCACGTCTATAATAACTAACTATATTCACACATATATCCTGAGTATCCACCATCAATTTACCATATTTTTGAATGGAGCAGTGAAGAGAGAATCTCAAATGAATGCATTATAGTAGGTTGAAAGTGAGTAAAAGTCATTGCTGGGAAGTTTCTTTTATGTAATATGCCAATACAGTACCAGCAATGTATAAGTGACTCTGACAGTTCTCTTGCCACATGCTGTGGTACATCATGTGACCTGCTCTGAAGCAATCACCATGCAAGGATTTGTTTACTTTCTTACAGCCAAGCTCAGTGATGCCATTCATCTGACTCGCATGAAGTTGCAGAGGCAATAAGGATCGGCTTTGGCCAAAGCTATGAATAAGATATCAAGACATGTCAAAATCTATCAGTAAGTGTTCAAGTTTTGAGATTTAATTTACCCGCGATGTAGGTGGTGCCATGTGCGTACTAATGTGTGGCAAGAGTGCATTGAACTGTCAGTCGTCTACATGCTGCCAGTACTGTAGGCCCCGAGGATCAAAGTCCAGTGATTCTTCTGTATTTTGAAAGATATGGAAAAGAAAGTAACTCTTATTGATAGAAGTATGCATTCTACATCCAACCACAGACACAAAATAATAACATGAATCTGAACAAATTATGCGAAATTCATAATCATTGTGCCATACACGTTTGAACTCATAGCATTCTTTAGGGCCTGCACACAGGTAATTTTACCTCACCAGGGAAATTATTATGATGATTATTATATTAAAGATTTTTTTTTTAATATATATATTTTGTGTTGGAATTTGATTATAGTTTTGTGCATATAGCATCCAATAAATAAATAAAAAATTCTTTGCAAAAATTTCTCACTAGAAAGAAAATAGAAACAATGGCCTAAGTGAAGACGAAGATTAGTTAGTTTGTTAATACCTTATTTTACGCGGTGAGACTCAGGCCATCAGGCCCACTATTCCATCTGACCATGCAAATTTCACTACGCTCCTTTCACCATCTAGCGGAGGGTGACGAAACAGGAGGATCTCAATTTTGCTCAGAGGCTTCTTTTAGGCTTGAGGATCTTTTACATGCAGTAAATCTACTACATGGGACAACCGGCTCAACTTCCCTCCAAAGAAGGGCGTACAAAGATTTTTTTGCCTCTAAAAATCCACGGCTTCGATTGGGTTTGAACCCGCAAACTCTAGTAGAACAGTCTGGTACGCTGACCGTTATACCACCGAATCCGCATAGAAAGGTAATAAAGAAAGATGGTAATAAAGAATGTAGATGACGAGGATGATAATCATTTTACGAAAGAAGAAAATGGTGATAACTCACAAAAGTTTTAGCATTACCATCAAGACAATTTTCTAGGCAATTAGGCAATTAGCAATTTTATTTTCACTAAATAGTAAGAATTTGATAATTTTAAAAATTCTCAGGAAGCCACTTCAAAATCAGGGCATCGATAATCAGTCGTCCTGTATTTGGGTAAATACGAGACGTGCCTTCCTCTTAATTACCTTGGAAAATGCAAAATTTGCTTTTTTCTACACAACAAATTATGGCATGAATTATGAAATTAATTATCACCACAACAGCAACTACGTTTTGGAATTATCTTACAAGACTCAAAACTCTTACAGCTACACACACCAAAGGTCTTTCTCATCCCTGGAAATGCATAATTTTGGTAACCACTAAGGCCATGGAACAAGAAAAGTAATCAAATCAAAATGAATTTCCTTTTATCAGATCTCACATCCAATAAAATCCTCCTTTTACATTTCTGTATGTATGCTTTCTCTTTGTTTAAATAGATTTTTCCTGCTCCCTTCTCTACCCTTTCATGTTAACACTCCCAAATTATCTCTTTTTTAACATTATGGACATTCCAGCCATACACAATTTTCCTGACAGCATAAATAACAAAAAGGTTAATATTTTTGTATTGTCAAATTTAAATAGAGTGCCTTGTGATAGACCATCAGTGATGTGGTTATCCAATCAGGAACTTCAATACCAAAAATTAAAGTCATAACAGAGCTCCTGATTGGATTACAATGTCCAGCTGATGATCTGTCACAAGAGACTCCTATTTGAATTGGACAATGAGTCTTTTATGTGCGTGTGTTTGTTCCTTTTACTACTTTTACTACTTAACTATTTGGTAAATGAAAGTAAGTACAACTTTACCAATCACCAACCCCAAAGGGTTGGTGTTTGTTAATGTTGGAAATACTCCACATTATCCAAAGCATGTTCTAGGCTAGGTGATATCGTTTCTAACTTCAAAAATTACGAGTATATAGAGAAAACTTCTAACATACTGCCATGTCAAGAAAATTTCAAGATGTGTCTCATAATGCTGATGTAACACCTGATTTGTGACCAGATAAAAGGAAACTTCACTTCTAATTCTCAATTTCATACGTATAATGCAGAATGTCAACAAATCTATGACTAGTGATTAGTGAAGATCCCAATTTTTTTCTCAGCAGTGTCTGGAATGTTGTACATGTGAACTGCTGTTTGCAAAATCACCAAGTCCACATTAGTGAAAAATGAGTTATAAGAAAAAATGCAAACTTAGCATGTTAGATAGTACACAAAATTAACCAACATTACCATTTCCTGCTTTGCAAACAGAGGTGGGTATTTTGAGCGGGGCTTGAAATCACTCTAAGTCCAGGACTTTGGTGATTTTTCTTCTCAGTAATTGGCAAAACAAAAATTTGAGGTACTACTATTTAGAAGAAATCTACATGTTGCTGATTCCAACTGCCTGGAATTACATTCATGAAGTGAATGCCAAATTACACAAAAAATACTCATATTTTCACAAATTCAACATGACCTCATTTGAAGGTCTGTTTTTGCTGAACACATTTCATAAAGAAAAAAATGTATCTTCACAATTGTAATTGTAAGATGATGCCAGAAAATTCTTAATTTTTTAAATTTTCGAAAAATCAGGCATTTCAATGATCATGATACCTGCACCTTTCTCTTAAGCATCCCTTAACCCATCAGCATGGTATGCCATCTACAGATGGCAATTTCCTTTCTCTTCTAAACACGGTATGCCATCCCTGGACAGCATTGATTTTCCTTTCCATTCGCGGTAAGCCGTCTCAGGACGGAAGGGACATATACCTGTTTCTCCTCTGATTTGCGGTGTGCCATCTACAGACGCTGGTTGCTTGTCGCTGCCGTGTGTTATGGCGAATTTTCTGTTTCTTTCTTTGTGGTTTTCCAAATGAATAGTTTAATATCGATTAAAGTGTTTCTATTTCTGTTTTTATGAAACTAATTAATTTACAATACTTTGTCTTCTATGTACAATGTATAACATTAAATTATTGCGACTGTCAGACATACAAGGTAAGCATTATTTCATTATCTGAAAATATTTGTTGTTACAAGTGTGTATGTCGTATTTATAATAAATTATCGTCATTATTTTATTTGTCATAATTTTATTATTATTATTATTATTATTATTATTATTATTATTATTATTATTATTATTATTATTATCATCATCATCTTTATTATTATTATTATTATTATTATCATCATCATCATTATTAATATAAATTATTATTATTGGTGTGAATCGATGCATTCTCAGGGTAGAGCACTCAGAAACGCAACGCCGCCTGAGCTGAGATGATCCCGCAGCAGGCCTCGTCAGATTCGCTCAGCTGACTACCTGCTCCCACAGTGCCGCTGACCGCACCTTTCACTTCAGGCTGCCTTCAAATGCTACCGAGCATACCCTCGCCACTGCGTTGAAGGGTTAATGCTATCTAAGATTTAAATTTAATCACAATAATTTTGAGCAGTTTTAAAGAAAAAATGGTTTAGAGGAAATAAAAATTGCCTATTTTTGATACAAGCTTTCACAAAAAATACGCACTTTTTTAAAAATTGAATGACATTATTTTTATATCTGATTTTCATGAACACATTTCATTAAGAAAAAAATGTTTATCTTCGTAATTTTAGTTGTAGGAAAATGGCAAAAAATTCGATTTTTTTCAATTTTCGAAAAATTAGGGTCTTCAAACAACATGAGACCTGCACCATTCTCTTTAACTTCCTTCAGACTATCCAACAATAATATTTCATCAAAATGATGGAGCTGTTTTTTAGAAAAATATGTTTAAACAAAATTAAAAATTGCCCATCTTTCACACAAAATTATGTGAACAATTCTCAAAATTGTGCATGAAATTATTTCAAATCTTATTTCAATATCTTTAAAGAACAGATTTCATTAAGGGGAAAAAACGGTCTTTAATATTTTAGTTGTAGGAAGACACAAAAAAAAATTTTAAATTTTCGTAATTTTTGAAAAATCAGTTTGCATGAACAGGAGACTTGCACCATTCTCTTAAATATCCTTCACACTATCCAACAACATGATTTAATAAAAAATGATGGAGCTATTTTTTGAATTTTGATAATATCCAAGAGACTTCATGTAAAGTAACCAAAATTAAAATACGGGTTTCAAATTCAAGGGACCTTGACATCAGACAGATTGATTGAGGAATATCAATTTTTGAGAAAATGAGCTGAACATTTTAGCCACTAGCGTTGTTCACAGACCAACAGTCAGACAGACGGACGGACGGACGTTTTGCCGTCAATAGATTTTTCAGTATCAAGGATCCACAAAACATGCATTCTGGCTGCATCATTTATTGGGGATTCCCCCCCACCCCCACCAAATTTAGCAACTGGACTTACTCACTTTTTCATTATTAGGGCCCTGTAATAACAATTTTTCTGCTGAAAATTCGCTGTTTTTTCGCACAGCATTACACAACTCTCTCTACTGCAAAAGCAGTAGCGAGAAAGTAAAAAATAAGACAATTAGTGAGACAGCAAATATTATTAAAATTAACATGTACGGTAATACAAGGTACATATTTTAAGAAGAATTATTTTTGAGGTGGAAGGCCTAAGAAGTCCAACAATTGATGATTAAAGGTTTAATATTAATAATAAAAGTATTATTTTTTATAAAAGCAAAGTAATTTCCCATCATTTACATTTTTTTCCTCAGTTCTTTGAAAAGTGTAAAAAAGAGTTTTTTTGGTAGTATGTTGCATGTAAATAACAGTACACTTACTGTAGGTTCATCATCACCATCATCTTCTTTCTCTTTAAACAATTCCTCAGCACCAAATTTCAATATTGCCGTTAGCTCTTCCTTATTAAATGGAGTAGTTGAACTGGAAGATTTCTTATCCAAAACTGTTCGTCCAGTAGTATCCATTCTCTGAATAACTAAATGATCTAATACCATTTTTTGCTTAGCTTTTTCGACAATTTCTTCTTCCACAGAGCTTCGAGTTACAAGACGATATATATTCACCTGTACACACAGGATATTCTTTATTTAAGTGAACCCTTTGCCAAGCAACATACATTATAATCACACAATAACTTACCTGATTCTTCTGCCCAATTCTGTGAGCACGTGCTTGTGCTTGTAAATCATTTTGTGGATTCCAATCCGAATCAAAAATAATTACAGTATCAGCTGTAGCCAAATTTATACCCAAACCTCCAGCTCGAGTAGAAAGGAGAAAACAAAAATCCTGAGAACCTTCAGCATTAAAATGATCCAATGCTTGCTTACGCAGTTCTCCTTTAATACTTCCATCTAATCTTTGGAAGGAAAAATGGCGGAGCTGCAGATATTCCCCAATTATGTCCAACATCCGCACCATTTGAGAGAAGATGAGCACACGATGTCCAGTTTCTTTCAAACGTATCAACAATTTATCCAACAGGACGAGTTTCCCAGATCCACGTATCAACTCCTAGACAAATGAAAATCTCCATGATATTTCAAAACTAGAATATAATATCTCAATTAATATAACACATGATGACACTGGTTTCCACTTACCCGGATATGTTCATCTTGGTTGTTTCGCTGATCAGGATCAGCTGGCTTTATAAGGTAGGCATGATTACAACACTTCTTCAACTCTATAACAATATTCAGAAATGAAGTTGATGATCCTTTAGTACCTTTCCTTAAAGCATTATAATTTTTAGTCAGAATCCACTTGTAATACTGCTTTTGGAGAGAAGTCATCTCAACACGAAGAATTTGTTCCACCTATAAAAATAATTAAATATTCATTTAAAATAAAATTTTCATATTAACGAATTGTATGAATGAAATAGTAAAAGGATAACTACCGCAGAATCTCTTTAGCACAGTTCATATAATGACAATTCCAAAGTTTGTCAAAAATATGAAAATTCACAACTTTGAGCTCGTTTTCACAGAAAATTTGATTTCTCATGAAATTTCATAAGAAATCATGTTTTCACTCATCATTGTACATTGTTTTATCTTCACAAATTCAATAAAGTTAAATATATATGAGAGAGGTGGGAGAGAGGGGGAGGGAGAGATGAGGGGAGGGGGAGAGAGAGAGAGAGGGAGAGATGAGGGGAGGGGGAGATAGGGAAGGATTGATGAGGGGAAGGGGGAGAGGGAGAGGGAAGGAGAAATGAGGGGAAGGGGGAGGGGAAGGAGAAATGAGGGAAGGGGGAGGGAAAGAGAGGGAGGGAGACAGGAGTGGGGGAGATAGTAAATATTAACAAAGAGAGATATTTCAAGAATATTACATTTGTATAATTTTTGGAAAATCAAATTAATACATCAAAATTACATTTGTGGCAAGTTATTCAGTACATTTAGCACCAATCATATTAAAAGTCTGAAGAAATAATTCACAGCCACTTTTCAGAAAATTTATTTTTATTCTGTTTTAATCATGTCCATTTTTTTAATCGAAATTGCACGAAAACTATCAATATTTTCAAAACAATGAACATAACATGACATTCAATAAAGATCTAACTTGGAGAACAAATTTCAAGTGAAAAAAAAATCTCTACCTGCAATATTGTACTATTAGGAAGAAACCAAAAACCTAATTTTTAAAATGCCAGAATTAACAGTGAATATCAGACATAAGATATCTTTATAAGTTTTTTACTCTATTCTTACAATTTGCAGAAAAAAATTGGAGACCTTTTTGAGAAATGTTTGAAAATGTTCCAAGAACTTCATGGCAGGACTTTGAATTGGGTCAGATCACCCAAGGAATATTCATTTTGGAAAGAATCCTATGAATGTTTTGGCACAACTGCTGACAGATGACAGATGGATGTTTTGAAAGAGAGAAAAAGGGTAAGATACAAGCAAGGAAAATAAAAACGGCCTGTTAGGTGTTCAAAATTTAAAATGAGTTTTAACATACATAGAGGGAGGGGGAGAGAGAGAGAGGGAGAGAGAGTGAGAGGGAGAGAGAGAGGGGGAGAGAGGGATAGAGAGGGAGAGAGGGGGAGAGAGGGGGAGAGAAAGAGAGTAATAAGTGTAACTACAGACATCACATTGGGAATATAAAGAGTACAAAGTTAAGAAGAAGAATATTTCCACGAGTATGCATTTGGAAAATATTAAAATCACTACATTAAATTATGTTCACAAAACACGATACCAAGTTAAAATATTCATCACAAGGGGCTTTTAAATTTTTAAGTACCTTGGCTGGCAATGATTTTTCCACATCTTTTTTAACTCTACGAAGAATGAATGGTTCCAACTGTTTATGTAATTTGGAATAACCCTTCTGTGCAGAATTTGCATGATCTTTTTCAAATTCTTCCCAAGCACTGAACCTGTAGAAAAACAAGAAAATTTGTTAATTTTGACACACTACTCAAAATAAATACATAAAAATTACATTTATGTTACTCACTTTTGAGGCATAATAAAATGAAGAAGACTCCACAACTCTTTAAGGCTATTTTGTAGAGGAGTTCCAGTAATTAAAAGTCTGTGATTTGTTTCAAATTCCATGAGGGCTTTATAAAGCAACGAGTCATCATTTTTAAGTCTGTGAGCTTCATCAACTAATAAAGCTGCCCAACTCACACTTCCAAGAAATACTTTATCTTTTAGAACAATTTCATATGTAGTCAATATGGCGTTAAATTTTAACCTCTTAGAACTTGCGAAACACCATTCGTATTGTCGAATCTAAAGAGAAAAAGGAACAAAACAAGAACTACAGTTTTTATCGAGAAAATAATCAATAAAATTAAAATATTTGGGCCCCTGAAAAAAGTACAAGTTTCTACATTAAGTTTTAATAATGAATAAAATACACCCATTATCTTCATACTGAAGTTTTATTGTAATACAACAATAAATATAACAACAAAAACTGACAAACCCTAAAAATATCACGCAATTTGAAATTTATAAAATAGGTTCCTATTAACGTAGCTGTTGAGAAAGAATTTCCAAAACTCATTCTCTGAACGGGTGAAATAAAGGGGCATTGGCTTAACATAATCTGCACTGCATCTAGGTATTATTTTTTATTTTATTTTACATACGCGAATGCCCTTAATCAGGACATTAAGAGATTAGAAACATCAATTGAAATCATTCAAAATCAGGATTTTCGCAAAGATTTAAATTTAAAAATAAAGCAATTCAAATCAATCACAGCATTGTTAGCTCTACGACATATCTTCCAAAAAGGATCATAATGAAAAGAGTTCATTCTTGAAAATGGAACACTAAATAGTACAGTTCTAGTAGAATGCAGTCCATGCATGAAATTCACCATGTAGCAGTCAAAGGGGTTTATTCATCAGCAAAAATTAAAAAGTTTTAACTAAGGAGAAATAGCTTAAGGTCAATATCAAAAATTATAAAAAGTAAGGACCCTAAATGGGAGCCTTGAGGAATGTCGGAAGCAACACAAATATTTTCACAGAAGTTTCACAAGTAAATACAGTATACCTCTTACTACCAAGCTTACACAATGATGCTTTGTTGAATTCAGAAACACACAGGAATTTCGTAATTTCATTCAATACATTCAATTACTTCAAAATTTAATTGTTGATACATTTTTGTCCAGTACTTCACTTACAAATGCCATAGTGTTGAGGCACTGACCAATACATCATGCAAAAGTTAATTTGTGGCTCTATGTACACAGTGGCATCACTTTTCTCGCAAAACCGTTCTCAACTTCCTAAGCGTTAAGTTAGCAATGAAACTGAAATTTTAAGCATTAATTTCAGTAGAATCATTTTATTAAGAGTGATAACTGAAGTCCTGAATTCTTTTTACTTCACGCAGAAACTAACAAGTGTAAAATACTAATAAAATTTTATTATAACTTCAGCAAAGGTTATCTTATATTTTTAATGTTTTTGATTTGGCAAGCTTTTCCAACATTGACATTAACATCTTTCTACAGGCCATCGCAATTCAAATTTTTCTACAAGTATACTCAAACAAATGGTGCACACTGTAAATAGTGAAAAGCTCAATACAAATTATTAATGATGCCTTTTCAAATATCATTCAGTTCACACATTGCTACTAGTTCAAACGCATTCATGACATTAGCAAAATGAACACTGGGTGGAGACATTAGCATCTTCCACATAATGATATGTAGAGAAAGTGAGAGTAGTTCAGCAATTGCTGATGAGTTGTAGTATTTCTGAATTCAGGCAGGTATCCTTCCTTCTGCAACCTTTGTCAGGGGTGTTTGAGAGTAAAGGCAATGAGTCACTTGGCAAGAGGCAAAATTCTTACTTGAGAGAAGAAAATCCTCTGGTACAAATAATGTCTACTGGAGGTAGGAAACTCTTAATTAGGATTCTTACAAGAGAGAATGCAGAGGTTGTGGAGTCAGTGCAGGAAAAAAGGTAGCATACCTAAATTATCTACAAAACAAACGAGCAGACTAAACAGATCTACAACCAAAAAAGGAATAAAGCTAAATCATTAGTGAGACAAGCCCATAAAGAATCTTGAGATAGATATGTGAATATGTTAGAACATGATGTATTTTGGAAGCCAAAGTATAGCCTACAAAGTGTTAAAAACAATGAATTTAGAAGAAACAGATATGGCAAGATTGAAAATAATTTCCGGGAAAGAGTGGTTGGACTACTTTATAAAATTATGGAATGGTTTGAGGAAATTTATACGCCCAATGAAAAAGGTACAAAAATAAATGTAGATATGTTAAATATGAAAGAGCTTGATAATTCATTAAAATCCCCAAAAATAGGAAAGCCTGTGGTTCTGATGTGGTTAACGTAGAATTAATGATATATAGAGGTATGTTACTGAAATTTCGACTGTTCCACCTAATGGATGAATTCCACCATGATTTACAATACCAGATGAGTGGTTAGATTCGTTAATTACTCCATGTTTTAAAAAAGGAGATCGAAGTAAATGTCACAACTATAGGGGTATTTATCTACTCTTTTTACAAAGTATACGCAAAAATTGTAATTAACAGAATAGTTCCAATTGCAGACTGCACTCTACTTCAGGAACAACAGGGGGTTTTAAAAAGGTCGCTACACAATACATGGCATATTTACATTAAAACAAATAATCGAGAAACAAATGGAATTTAATAGAGAAACACAATTAGCCTTTGTGAGTATTGAGAAGGCTTTTCATGTCAATGTAAATTATGGAGCATAATGAAGGAAGAATGGTATACGTGTGATAATACTAATATCGCAGTAAAATACAATGGCTTTGTTTCCGGGAAGAGAATTATTAATAAAGCAGTAAGGCAGGAAGACAGTCATTCCCCAACACTCTGTAATATATACCTGGGGTATATATTTAAAAGGTGGAAGAATATGGTGCCTTCAGAAATTTACCTGGGCAAAAATAAATTTCTAAATACTCTTTTATATGCTGACGACCAGGTGATTCTGCAGGAAAATGAAGATCATTTCCAAAGATGTATTTACCAACTGGAGCAAATTTTTATGAAGTACAATCTGAGAGAATCAGTTAATAAAAACAAAGTAATGGCATTTAAAGAAAAAGTATCAGTAAGAACAAAGATTTATCTTTGAAATATGATTTTAAAACAAGTGACACATTTTAAGTACCTAGGATGTGAAATTACAAATGGAAGAGAGGGAGGTCACCAGCAAAATTCATACATTTCAAGCAGTATGTGGAACTATAAGTAGAACATTGAAGGCTTTCATTGCCGGAGTCAATATTTGCCAGTCAGCCGCCGTCCCGGACACTTCGCCCGAGACCTCGCCACTGAAGATGCCCACTGCAGTTGTGGGTGAAACGTTTGGCAGTTCAGAGCCAATTGGAGCACGGCCCATCAGCCCAAAAGAAAACATGAATATAAATAGAACGTTTAAAACGAAAGCCTGAAATTAAACTATTAAAATTTTATGATATTATGGTCCTCCCATGGATGTGAAACTTAGGTTTATAAACAAAAAGACTTTAGGAGGATTGTATCAGCAAAATTAAGATTTTTGAAAGGAGTAAAGGGCTGTACATTAAGAGACTAAATTAAAAGTGAAAAATAAGAGAACTAGGGCAGAAAGAAACAGTACATGAGAAAATTCAGAAGTACAGACAGCAATGGGTGACACACATTGGAAATATGGCGGTAGAGAGACTTCCAGTGCAAGCCCTGAATTATAAGCCGAAAGGAAAGAGAAACATTGGAATGCCAAGAATAGATGGGAAGAGGCTGGAACAGGCAATATGCCTAATTCGTAAAGGATGATGGTGGTGGTTATGATGATGATGATTAGGGGGCAGATTTTGATGACCTAAAACTCTGCTAAAAATTAACAATAAAATGATCTTAAAATGTTTTTAAAATGCCCTAAAAACAAAGAAAAATGATCACTTCAGATGAACAACTCAAGTTCTTCAATATGTGACTGATGTAATTGACGCTTCTACCTTTTGCTTAAGTACACGCAGCTTGTAAACTTTTGGTTGGAACTGTTCTTAACAAGAAAATCTTTATCGTGAAAGCGGCAAAACAGACAATGGTGCCAATAGGCATCACACGAACTTTGATTACACAGAACTCACAACGGTTGACATTACAATATATGAGCAAAGAAATTGAATAGGCTACTCAGGAATTCTGTGAAGAACATTTGTTGCATCGCATGAATGTTATTTAAATCAAGTACCAATAAAATAACATTAAAATCAATGAAATCAGTATAAAATGCATTAAAAATGACGAAAAAGTTAAAAAAATGACTTTATTAGCCCAAATCGATAAAAATGCAAAAAAAGTATAAAAATGGGTGATTTCCTTTTGTCATGACATAAAATGAATTTCTATACTAAATGGTATTGTTCTAGAGTGAAAAGAAAAAAATTATATTTCATTAAAATCCTCCCCTAATGATGAGAGGGAAGAAAATCCCTTTAACATGCTAGTGGTGTTCCAACAGCATAAAATTTCTTAATGCATCAGTCATATTATTAATATTACTCTTCATCAAACCAAGTGCTTGAGGAACAAAAATACGTAACTACAATTTTTGAAAATGCAAGTTTTATTGAAAATTACACCAGTGGCAAATATTTCACTGTATTGTGCTCAATACTTTGAGAAATTTACACAACAAAAACAAAACTTGGAGCTGCTTTCTGGTAAAACATAAAACTATATTTTCAGGCAAATGTCATGATTTCTATCAAAACTATGCAAAACATGCTAATATCTTTAAAGAAAACTATACAAGGAATTATTGAAAGATCCAATATTTAAGAATTTTAGTTATTAACGATATAAGTGTCGTAAAGCATCTGCTTACAAAACAAGATAAGAGAATTGCCAAACGAGGCCGTCAGGCTGAGTGAATGTAGATCTGATTTGGAAATAATATCAGCAAATGCTGTTCTAGAACCACTGTTTCCCCACAAATCAAGAAAGAAATATGCGCGTGAGTATTTAATTTGTAAAGATTAGTAAAAAAAAAGTTCATTCCATATCAGAAAAAGTTTTGATTGCTTACTTTTCTGGCAAATCAGAGAAACAGAAACCAAGTTGTCTTTGGACCCTATGTTAAAGAGTACAATATCACTTAATGACAATATTCTTATCCGTAAGTTTACTAAGTTATTAGAGTTTTTAAAGAGGAAAAGTTAAGAATACAAGACAAAGAAGTCCAAAATATTTTCAAAAGAAGAGTGGCAAGGTACGCCTTTACTTTACTGATTATAATGGCATAATGTTTGACTCTATTTAACCAAAGTGGATAAATTTCTTTAAGATAAAAATTTGTAGCTTTAAATTCTAGGTGCAGGTACAGTTCAAAATGAATTTTAAAATTCCAGAGAGATCCGGTTAGACGCAGTTTAACTTGTCTATCAGCAGTTGCTTGGCAGAATGCCCAAACTCACTTAGTACACTGTTTTCCTAACATTGTATGCAGGTCATACTTTCTTACTTCCATATTATGGTTTTGAGCAATTTAGATGTTATTTTTGTGATTGGCATTTTCAATGTATGAAGTTCACCAGAAAGTAAGCCAAACAAAATGGGGTTCGGAAACACTGTGGCAGCTGACTATTGCAAGTAGACATAACACAAACTTTGAGGGGGTTCGATGTGTTAAGACAAAACAATTTAATAAAATAAAACCATAAAATGAGTTTTTCTGTTGAGAAATCATCTCCTTTTCTTGCAATATTATAATTCTTTCTATGCATCCACAAGAAAGTAAAAACCATAAGTTAGTTACACCTTATTCATATTGATGATATCAATTTTAGTGCACTTTTATTAATGGTATGAGCTTCATACTCTAAAGTAAAGAATCAAAATATATCATTCCAGTATTTTGACATTACAGCAATACCCCGTTACAAGAGATTCCCACCTACTGTGGACAAGATGGTATTCGCCACCATGTATTTCTTCCTGCTTATAAGAGAAAAAGAATTGAATTTCCCCCAGGTCACTAAGGAATTTTATCAGTGTGGTAAGGGTTGGGGTATATGCATAAAATAGGGTTTCGCCACGCCAGTTCCACCAGGGGAAGAAAGGTGAAGTTCTCTTCAGGAAAGCTCATTTTGCAACCTATCTTGGCACCAAAGAAGTCTCTACAGTGCCTAAGTGTTTCCTATTTTTTTAGTGCTGTAGAGCTGTTTTCTGCAATTGTATACAGAATTTTATTTTACTTTGGTGCTTTTACACACTGTTTTTTATTTTGGTTTTGCCTGCTATGGATCTGCAAGTGTTGGCATCGAAACGAAAAATTTTGTCATGAGCCAAAAAGTTGGACATAAATAAGCAGACAAGTCTAAATGGCAATTGCGGAGACCTGCGGCAGAAACACTGAAGATACCAGTTTCATTTCTCAGAAATATTATGAAGAAAAAGAGGACATCCTCAATGCCACCAGGAAAAAGGGTACAGTGAAGAAATAATAGTTTTTTATTTACCGTCATTATAAACGACCTTTTTTGTTGCAAGAAACGTACATAAAAAAGCATAAATGATAATGTTTTCGCATTTTACATTTTTTAAATTTTTTATTATTAATACATTATCATTTATTTTACACAAATGATGATGTATTAGCATTTTATGGCACGAATGACTGTGTCATCACATTCAGCCAATAGCGGGGATATAGCAGTAAATGGAACAGTTGACCATTTTCTTGCACAATGTCAAATACCATGCAAATATCTGAGACATAACATGGTTACACAAAAAAATATTGTATGCAACTCATTTGTAATGTTGCTTTATTGCATTTGAACAAATTGGAAAACTTGCTCCAAACATCTCTCATTTTCAAAACAGTATTCATGCAATAAAGCTTAACATTATAAATTAATAGCATAAACTATTGTCACTGTTCAAGGAAGTGGAAAAGATTCTTTTGGAGTGGTTTCAACAGTACAAAGGTGTAGGTGTCCCTGTTGATGAGAACATTTTGCAGGAGAAATCGGGAGTTATAAATTGAAAGAATAACAACATATTATCTTGTCTATTGTACAACAGGATTTTGCTGTACATTGAAACTACCTAAGATCTACCTAAATGGGCTCTGGCACCCAATAATGTATATTTTCTCAAGTTTATAATAGTGTACAAATCATACTAATCCATTAAAAAATGGTAACATTTCATTGAATATATCAAAAAACCATTTCCCATATTTAAGAGTTCCCCTTGTTATAAGAAGCAAAATTTCATTCCCCCAGGTGACTCTTATAAAGAGGTTTTGCTGTATTGAAGAAGAAGAAGAAGAAGAAGAAGAAAAAGGGGGGAAAAAAAACTCATTCTTTTCAAGCTATTCTGGAAACAAAATATTTAAATTTACAGTATACAATTTCATAACTTTACTACAATAATGAACAGTATTAAACTAATGGGAAAAAATCATCACTTTTTATGACTAATCTTAATTATCACAGTCTCAAAAATAATACTAGTGGGAGGAAAAGTTTTAGAGCTATTTTTTAATACTTACAATGTCACGTGAAGTAACATCTCCCAAGTAAGTTACAATGTTCATTTCTGGAGCCCACTGGCTGAATTCTCGTTGCCATGATGTCATTGTAGATAAAGGCACTACCACAAGGAAAGGCCCATACAATTGATAAGCATGAAATAAGTAGTACAAGAAGCATATTGTCTGTAAAGGAGAAGGGAACATCACCAATAATACCACACCCAAAATAGTTTTATTCTTTCACAATTTAAATGGTATAAGTACCTGAATTGTCTTTCCTAGACCCATTTCATCTGCTAATATTACTGAATTTTCTTTGCACCATGAATGAATAAGCCAGTTTAATCCATCTAACTGGTAATCTCTCAATGTAAGGACCTACACAATATAAAATTACTTCCATAACTGTAATTTTTTGCAACAGAAAAATATACCAAGGAGGAATAAGACACAGTCCAAGGAGAAACGATTTACCTGATCACCACCCATATATTCTGGCTGAGATTTAACTGGAACAAACTTGGGCCGATGTTTCAAGACACGACAATGTTTTGAAGGAGTTCTTTTAGATTCCTCACGCTCTTGAAATTCTTGAATTTTCTTGGGCCATTTCTTTACAATCAACGAGCCATCTTCCCAAGTAGCTTCAGAGTATGGTAAACTTTCCCATTTGATATAATAATCTGAATTTGATCCTTCTGGTTTCCTAAACTCTGCTGAAAAGAAATCCAAATTATAGAGGCAAAAAAAGTAGACTAAATAAAAATAATTCAAACTAACAGAGAGTAAAAATTACCTATTATTCTCTCCACATTATTGTAGCTTTTCAGCAATTCATTTTGCAATTCAAGTTGACATTCGTAATAGTCTATATCTTCTGGAGTGGCAAGTTGTCTCCATATAACTAATTCTTCTTCCCTTTTTATAAAATTTTCTAATTTCTTCAAACCTTTTACCTGAAAACCAGAACACTAATCATACCGACATGCACGGTACAATTAGGTGTGTATGCAGATTTTATTAGTAGAAGCAAAGCAAAAGTAACAAAGCACAACTACAGCTTTCCCCAGCGAATATTAAACCACATTTAAAAACAATTAGTACACCAAGATCAAAAGAGAATCCCATCATGCACTACAATCCCAAAACTCAAACTGAAAAAATTAAAAAACCACATATGCCCTGGAAGGTAGCAAACCAGACAGCACAACAATATTGTGGACACACATTTTTATAACATGAAAGTGCACAGAACACAATTCCCAAGTTTTTGACTCTTTCATAAATAAAACAAAAATAAAATAAAAACAAATAAAAAAAATTAAAAAGGGAAAGCTTTTGATCACATATTACTCATTTTAAGAATTGTAAACATAGACAAAGAAGAGGTGGCGAAATATTACAATGATCTAACCAAGATGTTAATTGTGATGGCAGAGTTAATACACCACTAGTCCCATGAGATAAACAAAACACACAAAATATGAACATGGGACAAACCTTAATATGTTCGCTTCGTAAACCCACATCTTCCGCTGCTCCAAACGAACGTCTCAATGGGCTCTATTTATATAAGTAAACCAAGTTATAATGTTTGTAACAGGGAAAACGTGTAATTCATATTCAGAAAGTAAGCACTACTTGGTCTTTCCAAGTTGCCATGTAGTACCTACTATACATTATGAAAAAAAGTAATCTATTGAAACATAATATTTCAATTTCCATTAAGACATAGAAGTTGTTTTTTTTTTGTTTGATAAAAGAACATGTGGAAATTGCAAACATTTTTAAGCACCCCAAGCAGTTATTCAGTAAAGGATACACATGCAGGAGACATTACTTATGCATAATAAGAAATTTCAAAATGTCACAAAACAGTGAAAAAAAGTTTTTGTGCTAATCTGCAAAGAAAATTAAATTCTCTCTATATTTATTGATCAAATAAATAAAATCACACTGGTCTAGAAAAAAATGAATTTAGAGATTTTATGATATGTCTTCAAGTATTGTCAATCATTCACACCAAAACTGAAGTTCTCCTTTTCAATGTACATATTACCATTTGACGATTCACACACAAAAAAACTACATTGAGATAAGGACACAAGAGAAAACCAGATATAAAAAACATACTGAGCATAATTTTGCCCAACAAAATTTAATAATAATAAAAATTAAAATATGTTTCTAAAAAGAATATAATTGGTTAAGAATTTGTTGCATGATTACTGGTGTAATGTTAAATGCTTCTGCACTAAATTTGGGTGCTACTTATGATTTTCAGAAGACTACAAGTATTGTGCGTTTGTGTATGTACATGTCGGTATTTTTTATGTATTAGCTGACCAGAAAAACGACTGACCTGACTGAAAGACTGACACCGTCACAAAACATATACAGATTACACTGGTTGATATTTTCACCAGTGTACCTATCAATTGTTATCCACATGAACTTGCATGTAGGACTGACCAGAATACACCAATGTATTTATTACCCACTTTTCTGATGTGAGAAAGATGAGCAACATGCCCTGAAGGTAAGATCATTATTTCACTTTTTTTCACTTGTTACAAAAGGGTATTCAATTTTTCTTAGAACGGATGATGTGTGTAACCTTAGAATGATGAGCATGAACTGTATATCTTAGAATTGTACTTGGTAGATCCACAAAAGAAAATTATACTTGCTGATGAAACAGTCCTTTTTATTTCTCAAGGTACCCAAATATCTCTCTCAGACTACCATCATACAATGGACAGGCCCAGAGAAATGAAGGCAGGAGGATTTAATGAGTGAAAAACAGAAAAATAAAGACTAATTAGCAGGTGACATTTCTCATGTTGTTGAAATTGAAAGTAACATTCAGCTCAGGAATAGAGATTGGAGCATGAATGCAACGAAACACATATGTATTTTCTTACAATTGACATCACTGAATTTTCTATTCTATGATTACTATTCCAAGTTGGAACATTTGGCATCAATTCTAGAGTGCAGGTTATTTATAAGGTAGTACGTTCCAGAAAGTTTAAAACTGGTCTATGATGTATATCTGAAATGGAGCAATGTTCTGTGAGCCCCAAGGATAAGTATAAAGTGATTGTGCAGAGCAGCAAGGTAATCCAAAAACAGTGAATTCTCATTATTGGTGAATACATTATTGTTTTTTTTGCAAAATAGTGACTCTCATAAAATGATCCTAACTTTTATTTTAAAACTAAACAACATCTAAAACTAGGAGAAGAAGATACACAGGCATTACATTGCATGAATGAATGATATACACAATATCTAATTTAAACTGTTTTTTTTCTTTTTTTTTTTTTTTTCTTGTAAAGTATATATCCTAATAGTAATAATTATGGTGGGTTGATATATTCCTGCAAATTGTTTCAATAGGCAATTGCACAGCCAAGTATTTGGGACTGTAATTTCAGATAAAATGGAGAGACTGTTTGAAGGTAGGTAGTAACATCTAACAATGTTTTCTTAAAATGCATTGTAACAGAATGCTTAGATATGGAAATATTTTAAGACCAATGTGAAGAAGGTTAATTAAACCAAAATATAAACGGAGATGTCGGTATTTGGATAAATATTTTATTAAAGAAATATTCAGTGATGCATTCTTGCTTAGCAATGTTGGTAAGAAAAGGACACAAGAATACAACTCAATGAATGAATACTATATTAACTAGCTGAATGTGACGTCGCAGATGCTTTAAACTTTCTTCAGTTGTTTGACTTGTTTTTTTCTTTCATTGGTTCAGAGTTCTCTTTGTTAAGTTTAGATGTCTTTTCAGCCTAGTGAAAATTTAAACTGAAAAGTGAAAAACTTAAATTTTTCAATTATTTTGTGATATTGATCACTATTTCTACTTTTTGCTTTCCTGAACTTCGGTAATGTAAACGTTTCACAAAATTGACTTTATCAAGAGTTATTTGAAATGTTTTTCTT